>VXAX01005444.1:564326-713350 GCA_013399835.1 Leptocoma aspasia | reverse complement strand
TAAAAAAAAAAAAAAAAAAAGAGGAATATGTTCAAATAATTTCACGGGACTCTGAATTTTTGACTTTGCCACAGACTTCCTGTGTACCCTTGGAAAAATGTTTTATTACACCATGATTTGATGGGAGTCAGGAAAAATGTGGTTCTGGGAAGCAAGAAAGTATTTGATTATATATTCTCAAGTGAGAGGGCTCCATAATAAATCTACCAAACAAGTCAGGTACAGCAACTTGTAATGAACCCTAATTTGTAAGTACTTTTTAATGGGATGAAGTTGTCTTCACCAGCAGATCAGAGTATTTGTAAGAAACTGCACTTTGACTTTTTAGAGACAACCTCAGCAGATGTGCAGGCTGTTGTCCAGGTGTCTAAAGATAATAGAAGAAATTCCAACCCAAAACTTCTATTGACTTCAGCAGGCCAAGATTTTACCCTGACAGATCTGTGCTAACCCTTGTGAAAGGACAGCTCTCCACAAATGGATAAAGATGAGAAACAATTTCAGGGCACATCCTCTTGTATTATGTCATCTCTGCCTTTTATGTTCTCTTCAAGAACTGGTGTGAATGCATATTCAAACACTTACCTTTAGTAAACATGTAAGAGAAACACATGTGTGTAAGAAAAACTAAGCATAAACGGCATTTCCTTGACAGTCTCTTGGTTGTTTTCCATTGACAGGTAATTATACATGTGATACTTCCAGAATATTGATTTAAGCACTGTCAATGCCAGCATCAATGTTGTAATTTTTCCTGTTTAAAGATAGATACCACTATGTTGGATATCTTCCCTCCATTTCCAAGAACTATTCAGTCTTCTCTAAGCACATCTTTTAAATAAAAAAATCATGACCATTGTAAATTGTTTAAAGTGTTGAGAGAACAGAGAGCATGTTCCTTTGAATTCAGAAAAAAAAAAAGAGTAATTTCAGGTCAAAAGTTCTCATGTTCAGTCCTCATTGCCAATTATCTACTTAGGTGAGGGTACATTACAAAAACTAAACAATTATATGTTATTATATAATCCACATGTTTTTATTTAAGGCTGTCTTAGTAACCGAGTAACACACATGAGTAACACACAATAGGGAAGATTTTTTTTTTATTCCAGTGGATTCATACCAGTTATTTTAGCTCTCTCATGAAAATTCTCTGAACTGCCCCTGACCTGAAGAGGGTTCTTGGACTTCTGGCCTTTGGACCTTCAAGTTATATGCAGATCTGCATGTTTTAAAGTGGAAAAGCATCTTGAAGCTTATCTATTGTATATCAAATCCTTGCAAAATCCAACAAACTTGAAAGGGCCTGACCTCATTTTGAGGATACAGTATTTCCTCCATTTTGTATTCCATTTCTTTTTTCTTCCAACCAACTACTCTTAATATTCTTCCCACCTGATAAAGAAGAGAACTAACTCTGTGGTTCAGTAGAAATATTCCAATAATAAGCAAGCAAATTTATATTTATTCATATATACACACAGGCAGAAATTAAAGCTATTTTTTTCTATTAAAACAGTGAGGATTGTGCTATTGCTACTGATAAAACATTTTGTGTTGTGCTGATTAATGTGAGGTAAAGCAAGATTACATTTTTTATCTAGAAGTTCACATCTATGAAATTCAAAATAATAAAAACCTGTCTTTTGGAAACCAGAGATGGGTTTTTTGCCTTATTATATATATTTACCTTGTAAGGAGTCAGTAAGGTAAAGGAATGTCCAGGTATAGTTTGGACTTGGCTTAATTGATTTGTGATGCACCCATAACTATATAAGAAATACTTTTTACTGCATTCGAAGATTAACTTTATAGTGCTTTACTTTAATAATTTTGAGTATTAGAATAAAACCAAGCTTTGGAACAGCACTTTGTACTAGAAAATACTGTCTGTAGCCAGGTAGCACTTTAATTTTATTGGAATGTGAATCTTAAGCTGCAAGAGCTGTTCAGAAATTCTGCAGTTGCTGTTCACTAAAATACATTGTAACTGCATTCACTTCAGCCCAGATTTGGGAAAATATTCTGATGTGAAAAATCATTTAGGATTTTATTCAGCCTTTATTTTAGACCTGACTGCTAACAAATAATTGTCCTAATTGCTTGGTATCAATGTGTCCTTGGAAAACAGCTACAGGTATCAGTACAGGCTGTTGTCTAGAATAAAACATTCAAGACCTTCCATACCTCTGGGGAAAAAAGGGAACTGAGTGTAAAAAAAAAAATCACAAATTAAATTTAATCGTCTAATTATACAGATAATTTTTTTTATTTGTTGTTGCTTTATTTTGTCTGGTTTGTGCATATATACACACAGACAACACATGTAAATACTGTTCAGAAGAGGGCCATATTTAACCTTATAAAATAGAAAGTATTCTTAGGTTTATTTAGACTTGCATTTAAACATAGGCAGAGGCCAACTGGTTACAGCACAAGTAAAACAAATTTGATAATCTGATCTAGATAACAGTGTCATCTTAGTCTTCTCAATAGAATAGCAGTGGATAAAGATTCAGAGAACTGGGCAAAAATTGCCCCATGTGGAGCCTCTCATACTCATCCAAATCTCTTGGGTTTTCAAACTCTGTCATGAAAGTCTTGAGGGAAAAGATTTTGAGCACATTTTTTGTTTGTTTGTTTGTTTTTTCCTGTTTCCAGTTCAGACTGGAAATTCTACAGAATTGTTCCTTATCATGGCATTTTATCATTGGTTCGTTTTTTCTTGACTTACAAAAAGAAATAATTAGTACAAAGAAAATATATTTAAGCCTTTTAAAATGTAAAATTCCAAGAGCTTTCCAAAGACCAAACCATTTGTTTCTGGTTTGGTCTGAGATTAAATGAAATTATTTTTGTTTCAATTAAAGACCAGACTTTTATCGATGTAAGGCAGCTCTGAGATAGATGAGTAATTGGTAGGGTTTGCCTGAGTGTTTTTAGTTGTCTGTTTGCATCTTTAGGAATTTATTTGCTGTGTTTAAAAGCCAGTGCTACCAAGAAGTGCTAGAGGCTGAAATTCTCAGTTATGTGCAAAAAGCACATTTACCTGGCACGTCGAGCTCTGCTGTTCTTAAGCCATGTAACTTTTCATGGGTCTCTCACTGCCATTGCTACAGGGATAAATTGCCCATGGGATGAGCTGCAGGCACAGCTCCACAGCTGCTGCCCAGCAGACATCAGCCCTGGCTTGAAAAAAGTCATCCCTGAGCCCTGCAATGCGCAGCAGAGTCTCCAGGTCATGCACGGCCATCAGGCGTTTTCTGCCCACGAGGAATCCTGGCCGTGCCTGGCTCAGCATTTTTGCATAAACCAGCAAACAAACACAGATTTTTGAGAGCTTCTGGCTCTCCAGGATGGAGTCTCTCTAGCTGTAGTCACTCAAACTTGTTTGCAATTTGTCTGGGTTTGGTTGAATTTTAAGCAGTTTATGAGCTTGGTTTTCCTTGTATTCTGACCAGACTGTTGTTTCATTTAAAACATGATCAGTGAGTCATTCAGGCTGGAAAAGACAATTAATTTCATAAAGTTCAACCATCAACCCAACACTGCAAGTCCACCATCAATGGTAAGAAAATATCCTATCGATGATAAGAAAATAATAACAAGCAATGAGTAATTAATGCATTTTATACTTGCCTGTGGAAAAGCTGTAAATCTGTACGGTTCTTTCACAAAGCAAAACATCTGTAAACTGATTGCTGATATTACAATTCAAAATCAGGCAATAAATACCACCAAACTTTCAAGTTTTTTCCTGATCCAAGTATCTTAGATACAAAATCCTCCAAAAAAGGCTATATCTTTATAAGCCAAGCTACTCTAAGAACCAGCAAAGAAAGAGAAAATATACAACTATATTAATTATTTGATTATCCCATTGAGCCACACACAGGATCAGACACCTCAAGGCCAAAAAGGGACTTGCAGACCTGCAGGCCAATAAATATTGGGTTGTCACTACTTGTAACATATTTTAATGTGGCATTTACTCTTACAACCTGGCATTTGCTTACTACAGGATATTTAATAGGATTTTAAAGTGGAATGACGGATACATGATTTGTTCATCAGCAAATTCCAGGAAAATCAATACTAACTCAAAAGTGCTGGGTGAAAAGGCAACTTAAATTTTCTTCTAATGAATGTTCTTTCTTCTGTATTCTAAAAGCCATGCAAAAATTGAGTAATAAAATTATGTAGGGGAAAATAAAGGGGGGAAGAGGGGGAATATCACCTGCACTTGCTCTTTTGAATGTGGAAAAGCCTAGACAATTACCTGTTTGCAAAAATACCTGTGATGTTGTTCAGGTTCTCATTATTGTCTCAGTAGATGGACCTGGTGAGAGCATGCTTTCATAAACTGGAAGGAGCGGAAAATAATATGAATAAAAAGGCCATGTGAGGGGGAAGAGAAGATGCAGCCTTAGCTGAAACCACACCATCCATAGATGGAATACCCTTGGCTGGTTTTCTCATACCATCCTAGTCAGGGAGGAAAGCAGCATTAAACCCAAACAAAAAGATCTTCTAGGGGTATTATAAGGCTATGCCAGCTCTTTTTGATAGTGTTTCAAAGCTCATAACTGTTTTTCAGTCCCCAAAATGATCAGGGCTTAATGATGAAGATTGAAATTAAAGACCTGAGCAATGTGAACTGTGAAGTCAACTCTTTGCTCTTGATAGGAGGGTGGCATTGTGCATTTGTACCTTCAGTGCTGATAAACACTCCATGAAGCTCTAGACCACAAATCAACCTAGTTTTGTTTCAATGTTTCTGCATACACTTAGCCTGCTCTCCTCTCTGCTCTTGGACTCTGAAGAACTCATGGATATAAAGGCAAGGTGTAAAAGTAGCTGGTAGAAAAGTACTAGTGATTTTCAGTGCACTTTTCCCACTTCACCCTTCCCCACTTTCTCAGAAGATTTTCAGTGAGACATCACTGAGGTGTCTGTTGAAAGTCTCCTCACCTTCCCTATCACTTTAAAATATCTCCTCAATTTTGGTGTTTTCAAAATCAAATTTTTCTCCTTTTTTCTCCAGTTATTGTTTGCAATTTGCTTTCATAGACATATATTGTATGTTAATTACTATGTATGTTAGCTTATATAAATAAATATTTTTCTGAAATAATCAGTCAGAAATTGAATAATTTATGGCCTTGTACTGCAGTGTAGTTGCAAAGTGCTTACTAGGAAGGGCTAATTAGGTTTGGTAAGTCCTTCTTCCAAAACAACTCTGGTCTTGCAAAAGTTTCAAAGAATAAGTTTTTGCTTGGTTTTAAGGCATCTGTATCATTTGTTTAGCACAGAAGGCATGGTTGCAAAACCAAGAGCTACAATGAAAGCCTAATTTTACTATGTTCCTCTTCAGCATTTGTGCTCCTGAAGATATGAGGATTATATTCTCTGAATAGTGTTCAATTGTCAAGAAAAAGATGTGGAACCAGAGAGTAAGGAGAGATAGGGAAAGGTTCTGCTGCGGAATTTGTTAGTAAAAGGCAACAAGAAAGGAAATGTGGGAAGATGTTTGCGTGATTATTGAGTGGTGGCACACAGAGTGAAGACAGCTCTGAGATTTGATGTCTGAAGTCACAGTCAGCTATGAAGGGCTGTGAAAATGGGGACAAATAACTTTTGACTGATACAAGAGAGAGGAAGAACCCAAGGACAGATCCAGAACCCATAAAAGCAGAAAAATCTGAGTGTAGGAAAGTCAGAGGAGGAGAGAGAGTCCGAGAGCTAGCGTGAAGGAAGGTGGGTAGGGAAGAGAGCTGGCTCCCAGGTATATGGAGAGAAAAGAGGAGCGGAGGGCCTGATGCAGTGCTCTTCTAAGAAAGACTTTCAGGATTGCCTAATTAAAGCAGTGGAGTTCTGATTTGAACCAGCTGAGGTTTTGGCTAACTCCTCCTGATTCTACCTCTTTTGTAGCAAAGACACTGGAGAGTGAGAGCTGTGTGTGCATCAATTTTACACACAAAAAAGGGAAATTCTAGTATTTCTAGAATAAACAAAGCCTACTTAAAACTTGCCAGGGTCAAGGCATTTCTGTTCCTTACACTGAGCTGGTGCTCAACCCTTACGGAGGAATTATTGCTTTGCCAAAATGTGTGTTGCAAGGCTGTAAAGTTACAAAGTAATCTGGTATTTCTAACAAAGTATTCAACTGTTAATCGTTCTATACACATCATCACATATTTACACAATGAAATAGGAATATTAAGAAATATATTTTTTTCTATATAACAGAAATTAAATTGAAATTTACAGCTGGGCTTGTTAACAGTTTCTTAATTAAGATGGGGAAAAAGTAATTAAAACACATTCTGCTTTCCATATCTAACTTACCAGAGGATAATTCTAGTAAAAAAAAATACGTTGTTGAGTTGTGCTTGTGCTTTGAAGCCACAGAAAGAAACAGAGTTCACATACCAGAGTAGTCAGTCCCAGCCAGTTTCTGTCTCCAGCATATCAGCTCTTAAAATTCCCTGCCTTTTTGCAATAGTAATAACACAGTGCATTCTTTAACTTTTAGATTGAACAAGAGAAATTAGATGTTTCAGGTCAGATTTGTCCCCACAAAAGACATGAACCTAATTAATAAGTGTGTATTTAGAATCCTCCACAATATATAATCTACATTTGCTGTCTTGAATGTCTTCTTGTAATTTTCTTGAAATTTCTTCTTTAAATTTTCCAAGTTTCTACTGATCCCTTGGTATGCCAAGCCAGTTCAGGCCTGTGTTCTCCCCTTGACTTCATGCACATAGTCCTGCACCCACTGCGGCAAGCTGGGGACTTCAATGCAACTTGGTGCATTTCGGCAGGACCTTTTGCCCTGGATGTGCCTTAAAGAAGGGTTTATCCATCTGTTTGGAATCCATGATTCAGTAAATGTGATGCAGTCCCTATTTTTAGTGGCTCTCAAGATGCAAAGTGCCTCTTCCTTCTTACTCATAGAATTTGTACATATGGAATCGGTCAGGTTATCACAATAATTTAGATAGTCTGATGAGACTTTTCAGAACCATGTATCCATCCCAACCTAGTTAGATGGTCTGATGCACATATTTGGGAATCCCAATGGCGTTTGTATACCAATATCATCATGGATTCACAAGAGATGAAGATGATATCTGGATATGAGCATCTGCAGGAATAAAGTGAAGCGTTGGGTGGTCTACTTGAACTTGGACTGTGGCTTGAAAAAGCTTTAGTGATAAAAGGATGAAGGTGGAGCCATTGATGATCTGATCCTAAGTTTTCCACAAAGTATGGTTTGAAACAGGGTTTAAACATGGTTTAAAAATAAAAGACGTGGCTCTTGTGGTTATGGAGATCTGCTAACACACCCTTTGACAAATGTTGGTCATAAGACAGAATTGGGCTAATAGCATAATTTTTTGTCTTATACTCTCTATTTTCCCCAAATTTTCTTTGTAACTACATGAAAGAGCTTTAGCAAGACTTTTCAAAAGAGCTCAGATTTTTTTCAGGTTGCCTCTCTGATTATTGTAGCACAAAATTCTAGCCTTGACTGTATTTTTTGAATGCTCCACAACATGCTCAGTGGTGAAGATTGCATTCTTTTTCATTATGCATTTTTCTACTGTTCCTAGGTAGCTATTTCTTCTCTTAAAAAAGATTCAGGTGCCCATCATTGGCACTTTAGAGGTATTTTTTCCATCAATTGCAACCTTTTCAGTGAAGTCGAGAGACGCCCTAGCTTTTCCTCAGGAGACATGACAAAAGTACCACTTCACTGAACTGCAGCCAATAAAGGGACAGAGTTGAATTACCACAGACAAATACTGTGTCTGCAGATGGGTGATCTTGCAGCAAGCTTAAAATTATTTTTCATCTTCTCCTCTCAACTGTCCTGGGATGTTTGGTTTAGAGTTTTAGCTAAAATATTATGCTGGGTAGAGATTTAACATGACATACCATCATACTTTATTTCAGTCTGGGCCCATTTCTGGTTTTAATCACACCATTGTGTTATGTTTGTGAGTGAATTTCTGGAAGTACTGGAACTCTGACTCAGACAAGGTATAGACTAATGCATCTTGGCAATGCTGATATTCCAGTCCATTCTTTTACACTGTCGGTTTTTTTTTCATTTCAATTTTAAGAAATAAAAAAATCAAGGATAAGGCATTGTCTTAGGATTCAAGTTGGAGCAGGCTTTGCTGGGTTTTGTTTTTTTTGTCCAGTCAGCCATAGGAGAGAACTGATACAGAAATGATTGGAGATCTTAAGGAACAATAAATAAACAATATGTCATCTTAATGCTCTTACATATTTTTGAAGAGAAATTATTACTAATGTGTTAGTACTAGTTCTCCTATTGCCTGATTAAGGAGTTTATAACATTATAGTGAGACGACAGGCTGCTAGTTACTTCATTCCCAGTGAAATATAGCCTGATATTCAAAACCAGAATCCTGTGTTTGCCAGGTCTTGCTCTATCGGAGAGATCCTAATCTCAGTAAGATAAACGGCTTAAATAAAAGTTGATGAAAGAACAGTCCAAAGACTGGATTATGCTCTAACAGTTTTACAGTGCTTTGCTTTAGCACAATTCTGTGCTTGTGTCCTTAGGGAAGTCTAAACTATTCAGTGTTTACAGGATTGTATTAATCTTGATTTTTGCCAAGTTAATTTCTGTTCAGTATTTGTATATTCACTTTCATTTTGTACTGGGAAGGAATTATGGGGAAAGGGTTAAGAGTATGCTTGCTCTTCATCTGTTTTAAATCCATAAATGTGAGCCCCTGTGCTGTTTCTAGGTTTCAGATTACACTCTGTGATTTATAGGGAAAGGCTGTTCTCCACGAGTTGAAATCCCATGTGTTTCCCCACCATTGTAAAATAACAAATCCTGGAGAATGCTTCCAGTTGCAAAAATGGCAGTTTTGAACTACATCTGTAACTGCCTTTTTTCCCTGAAGTGATGGCTTTGACAAGGGAAGTGAAGTCCCCTTGTCCTAATGTCATCTTTCACCATTTGCCGCACTTTTCACTGCAGCTTGCAGAAACCACAGCAACACCCTCGCCTTTGCAGTCTTCTATCAGTTGATTTTTTGGAGGCTACACCCACTAAAAAGTGCAGCTGTAAGAACAAGTTATATCACTGTGCATCAGTAACATCCAGAGCCCCTACAGAGATGGCAGGCCAGGAGCCAAGGTGACCTAACAGTCCATCAGCTCCCAGTCCCTTCCCACGGTGAAAACAAGAGCAGAGCTTGGCTTCGTGTTTTTCAGTGGATTTCTGTGGCAATGGTGGGGGGTTGGATACAGTTTGATTTCAGAATTCAGTGCTTAGAAAGAGCTTGACAGCAGCAACTTCCACCTTCTCCTTTTCATTACTGAGGAGCAGGAGAATTTGCCAATCACCTCTGTAATAAAAAAACACATGGAAACTGTTAAGACTTCTGAAATAGTATCATCACTTAATTTGGTAATTATTTACATATTGGTATTCACATCAATGGACTTTTCCTGTCAGGTATTTTTCCTGCTGTAATTCCTGTCTCTGCAACAGGAGACCTGCTTCATTTTTTCAGTCGCAACCGTGCAATGACTTTCATCTGTGTTGAACAGCTGAGATGCTCTCTCAACCTTGCCTTGGCAGAGTAGCTGAATTTTTGAAGATGTACAAGTGACCCTAACCTCTTGCCTGTGATTGGTTTTACAAATAAGGGACAATGTTTTTACATCTATTCACCATTATTGAAAATACACATATCACTGAGATGTGGGAAAAAACTGAAGGGGGTTCTGGCTAAAGTCATTGTGTGAGGTTTAAATAACACAATATTGCTTTGACCTTTCATGGATCCTCTATGAATTGCATCAGTAGCTGACCCAATGAAAGCTTATTTCTTTTGTCTCAAAACAAAAGGTTAAATGGGATGGC
Source organism: Leptocoma aspasia (assembly GCA_013399835.1). Classification (NCBI taxonomy): domain Eukaryota; kingdom Metazoa; phylum Chordata; class Aves; order Passeriformes; family Nectariniidae; genus Leptocoma; species Leptocoma aspasia. The sequence goes on along the minus strand of VXAX01005444.1, from coordinate 703,431 downwards.
AGCAGTAGTAGCACAAGCTGAGTCCCAATTAAGATGTGAGATACAGCACATGTTAAATTAGAATGTGTTATATAGAGTAGAAGCAAATAATTAAGAATAGAAACACATAGTTGAGAAATCTCAATGGGTTACATCATTTTGGTGTTTTTACATCTCATATTCAGCATTAGATATTTTTGTGTACATATTCTATCTGAGCAATGCAATTTAAGCCAAATAGAAAAGTCAAACTCAGCTTTGAGTTTGCAGGGGCCTTGTAGTTCCCTACGATGAGCGCAGAAAAAAGCTCCTGTGTAGTGTGAGCAACTTCTGAGCATAATGAAGTAGTGTAACATCAGCCAGTTAAATATTCAAAGGTTATTGTAAGTTTTATAGGCAAACAATAGAGAGGCAAGTAGCGAGAGGAAATATGGTTATTTCTTCCTAGTGCCTCTGATTGTAGCCCTGCATTTCCTTGTGTAATTCAGAGCTATAAATGAAAAGCTCTGCAAAAAATATATTATTTTTAATCTGAAAACATGGCTTTTAACCAAAGGGGGCAAAATAATAATGCCCATGGCTTCCTGTGTGCACTGAACAAAAAGCTCTGTTGTGCTCTGAATTCAGCTTCTTTAGAAAAGGAGTTTAATGTGTCAGACTGCATCTGTAAGAGTGCTGTACATTATTATTTATTTATCTGTGATCTCATTTTGTGTCTCGCTACTTTCAAATTGCTTAGCCTTGAAACTGTGTGAAAAAGCAACAGCCTTCTAACTGAATAAGATACAGAGAGTGAAGTGCTGAATAAAGGTTCTCTGTGATTTGATATGGACATCAGTATCAATTGGTATTTGATAATAACATCACAAAAGCTGCAAAACAATACCTGGTTCTGACAAAACGGGAACTGGCTGGTATATTTTTCCTGCTTTCTTTATGTGGCTTTTTGGTCCCATCCAAAGACAATTTTGTCTTCCTATTTTTTTTCCCATGTTCTTTGTGCAGCTCTTCATGTCCTAGTAACAGGCATAAGTTAAAATGGAGTTGTGAAAATATACAGCAAAGGCAATTTAGGATGTACAAGAAATCTCTGGCTATTGCCTGATTTCCATTCAAACTACCCTTGTGTTCTAAGCTATCATCCCAGACCCCAGAGGAAATACCTTGTTGCTATGTCTGTTCGCCCCAGCATGCCATTAGTTCTGAAAACCTACACCTGATTTTCATTCTAGCTTCACCAATTTGTCTTTCTTCTAGACATACAACGTGTTGGACCATTTCCCCCAAGGAAAGTTGAGCAAATTTAAGTGTGACACTCCAAAATCCTACGCTGTTTAGCTATTCTGGATCCTCTTAGGTCTAGTTGGAAAGCATTTTTTGTTTGTTTCTGTTTGTTTTTGTTTAAAACATCAAAATCCCCCCAAAGGAGATGTTATTTCTTAAACTTGTCCTTCTTTGTATGTCTGTTAAAAATCTGCAAGCCAAATCAGGCTAAGTCAGACTATCTGTAGGGGAAAGAGGATTGCTATAACTACGTGAAAGGATTTCTCAGTTAAACCCATTACTTTTGAGAAGGGAGATATCAAAGCTGCTATAGAATGAAGTATAAATCCATTAGAAGATGACTGAGGTTTTAAAATTACATATTTTAAAGAAAAAATATCAACCACATATAGTTGGGAGATTACACAGTGAGGGAAGAAGAGTACAAATGTTAATTCAACTTAAGCTAATTCCCCATGGGGTAATGGGCACAATTAGCAAATAATCAAATTGTTTACTGGCTGAAGGGTTCACCAAAAGCCTGAATTTGACATTACTCCTGCAGAGCAATTTTTTAATTTAGAATCACTGATACTCCTATGGAAGTCAGCCCCTGCATTCCCCTAGATTGGGAACAGAAATTACTTTATAAGACATGCATTTAAGTCAAAGAAACTTTTATTTTTGAAATTAAACCCTTGAAACATACTGTTCTATAAAAATTATTAATCAAATGTCTTCATATAAATAATTAGCTATTGTTGTTGAATTATTCAGTGCTTAGATGAACAAATTCATTTGATGAAATCTTACCCGTTCATAACTAATTTACAAGCATGAACAGGAGTTCAACAGATGTAGATCTTTCATAAACAGATTGTTTGCCAGTAATTGGTAAAATGCCTTTGAATGCTGAGACCAAAGAAATTTTAAAGGCTAACTGACCTTCTATTTGTGATTCTTCTTGTTCTATGTGTATCTGTTGTTTCTGTATTGCATTTAAACCTGTGAAAACAAAGGTGGTGAGAACCATGGGGGGGGTAGATGAATTTGTCCAAATTTGATTTGTTTTGTCACTAGTTTCTAACTTTGCCTACACTGAAAATGTTATGGGAGCATTTAGTAAATTCCAGTACCTGAAGGGAGCCGACAGGAAAGATGTAGAGAGACTGTTTACAAGGGCAAGTAATGATGGAACAAGGGGGAATGGCTTCAAACTAAGAGAGTGGGTTTAGATGAGGATATCAGGAAGAAATTGTTTACTGTGAGGGTGATGAGGCACTGGAACAGGTTGTCCAGAGAAGTTGTGGATGTCCCATCCCTGGAACTGTTCAAGGCCAGCCTGGATGGAGCTCTGAGTAAGCTGGTCTAGAGGAAGGTGTCCCTGTCCACAGCAGGGGATTGGAACAAGATGATCTTTAAGGTCCCTTCCAACCCCAACCATTCTGTGATTCTGTGTAAACTAAGCCAAATTAATTAAACTTCAGATGTGTAACTGTTTTGCTCTTCAAATGTCATCATACTTTCCTAACACTTTTGGGCAGCTTTTACTGGTTTATCCTTAAGATAGTTTTTGCAGATCATTTATGGGCCAGGCTATGTGTAGAGAGCCCCCACTAAACCGATCATAATGATGGCAAACAACAGTTGCTGAATTAGCAACAAATGAAAGGAGAAACTGGGTAGTTTCAGTGATTCTGATTTATCCCTGGGTATGGTGGTCAAGTATTTCCTGTTTCAGAATACACAGCAATGCAACCTAATCTCTTCCAATTTTCAGCATCTAAAATGTAGCTCAGTGCAGAGAAATTCCGATCAACTGGGAATAGGCAGGGATTGACAGAATAAGCTTGAGCCACAGCAAATTCTATACCTAAAATGTCTGGAGGACTAAGGATGGAAGATTTCATTACACTTAAATGCACTAATGAAATGGATTAATGTAGTTACTCTGAATCTCTTCCACCAGATTCTGTGACAAAAAATGTTTTTCAGGGCCTGAATGGAAAAAAAAACTTTAGTTCTCATGCAAAACATATGATTAAAAACTGATGCATTAAAGATAAAGCTCAAATCTAAATAATGATTATTGCCAAAAGCTTCAGGCCAACCAACTTCAGTCTTCTTTCTTAATACTTTACCCTGTCCCAAGTCAGAAATTTAAGATGACTGCAGAGAATTTAAATAGGTTTTAAAGACTGAGCCTGACTTCAAATCAGTGTTAGGTTTACCAAGAAATGGGCATTTTGTAAAAGATACTATAAATCTGTGGCTCTTTCACTCATTCTGAAAATAGACAGCATTGACCTTTCAGCTCTGATAATATCAGTGTCCATGTGTATTGGGAGGTCTGTGCCAGACATTACAGTCCTGATAACGAAATGTTCTGCACATGAACAAAAAGACAAGTGTTATAAACAGGAAATCTGCCCTGTTGCTTTAATATTTCTGTTAACATTAAACCAATATGTAGAACACCTTCCTGAGATGAAAAGGGGAACAAACTTCAAATGGAATTACTAAGGGTTTGATATAAAATTTATATATATAGCAGCTTTGTAAGGACAATAAATATTTCTAATTAATAATTGCTTTTCCTTTCTGATTTTTTAATCAAAATAAGTCTATTTCAGAATGAGGATTAATCTTGTAAAGCTTAATTTAAAAAAAATGTTTTATTTGTCTTGAATCATAGAGCAATTGAACCGTGCACCTGCTTAGTTCTTTTTACATAAAGCCACGCAGTTTTGGCAACTAAAAAATTTTAGCCTTTGTCCAGAGCATTCTTCTGCGGTGGCCCTGCATGTCCCCTGGCAGGAAGAAGGCAGGTGGGTCCTGACTGAACAGTGACATTGACTGTGGCTGTCAGTGAGTGTGGGACTGGGGAATTAGCCACAGCTTCAGAAACCTACTGAGGCTTTGGCTGATTGCCTTGGGGAAGATGAACAATATGTCAAATGTACAGAAGTTTGAATTGCAACAGTTCAGAGCATTTATTAATGTGTAACAACTTTCCAGCCAAATGGGAATGTCGGTTGAATTACATAAAGTACTTCATCATGCTTGTTTTCCAATTTATGTGAAATTCCAGTTCAGATTTCTGATGGACTGATGAAGAGATCAGATTTCCTCCAAGCGACTGGTTGTAGGTTAAGTGTCTTAACAACTAAAGGAGGCAGGAAAAACTAAGGATTTTTAGTCATTTAATTCTGCCAGGCTTTCTTTTTTAATGTAGGTGTTCAATCCATTGTATTTTGTTGCCAGGTTTTTTCATCCTCATTTCTTATGCTTTGAATAGTGCCTGAATCCACAACAGGTTGTTTTTCAGTGTATGTATAAAGCAGTCCAAGTTTATGCCTGCAAATAATGTAGGTTTGTATGAATCTATTGGCCCTATTACAGCCAGGACGGTCTTCTGTTGTTGAATTGTTACATACTTATTCATCCTTCTGGATTCCTAAGGGTTATAACAATGTTGTAGATTCCTTGGTGGCTTCAGGACCTAATTCTGTGAGTTTAAGTCCATGAGATATATCACATAGCATGTGCTGTATTCAAGGTGACCTTGATGTCCCCTTCATTGAGAAGGGAAATTACTGGTAGCCATTGAAAGCTATTAGCAATTTTTCTTCAGAAACGTACAGGCTGAGAAGTTCTCCAGTATCAGAAATAATAACTGTAGCTTGATTTTAAAGGCATTCTATGTATATTACTTTTTAAGGTAACATGTTGCTGGTTATTAGAATCAGTTAAGCAAGGTGTTTGGCAAGTCCCTTCAGATGTCAGTTATGATATTAATGGGTATGGTGATGATGAGGCTCAAAGCCTGATGAATGCTCAGGGGAGGAAAATAGCTTTGTTGCCAAAAGGGCAAAAGGCCTGCTGACCCTGTTGCTAGTGCACTTATCCAACAAGCTTTCCCCCAAAATCAGGGGATTTCAGATGTTTAACATCTGAAAATGAGGGATTGCAATTGCATGAGAGCTTAGCTCACGCAGCTACACTGCAGCAGAAAGGCTCTCTGGAGTTCCCCAGCAGTCCCTGAAAACTCCCTCTGGTGCTGCCATCAGACACTCACTGTGCACAGCAGTGCCTCTCCAAAGGGTGTCTCCCACTGGCTGTGGGGATGGACACACTGGGAAGGTGAGGTGCTGTGCTCTGGCAGCACACCCAGGTGAGGTCATTTCCAGCCACACTCCTAAAAAAAAATAAAGTGTTCTCAGAAGTGAGGGCGGTAATGCATTGAGTACCTAGCTGACGTCTAAGCATGCTCCATGTGCCCAGAGGCTGCAGATAGCCCCTCTGTGACCAAAATTCAGAGATGTCACAAGTGGCTGAACAAACAAATATCACCAGTTAATGGTTAAGCTCTCAATTTACTAAGCATTTGTTACCAGTTTGCCAAAGAGATCAAACAACCGTGAATCATAACCCTGGCTACTAATTAAATCCTTTATTCCCTTCTCTCATCGCAGAAGCATTTAATCTTGGGGAATCAGGACAGCCTGTTGTGCAGAATTACATTTTACAGCATAAGCAGGAACAAGCTTACTGTAAGGCTTCCTACTGGAGCTGGAAATGGGAAGGATTAAAATGAGAATATTAACTTTCCCTCCTGGCATGGTAGTTGATGTTAGCACTGAAAAATGATTGATGGTGAATAGCTGCATTGGAAAATCATTTTGGTCATGTAGCTTTGTTATTTCACTGAATTGCAAATACCATTTTTATTATCTGCCTGCCTTGCTTATAGATGGGACTCATCCTCTAGATAGAGAATGAGGGATTTGGTGTGCTCTACTGGTGACTGGCTGTCCCAAAGAAAAATGTTTTACCCAGAAATAATGGACTGTGAAGAACACCCCAGAGGAAATGAGGCATAAACCAAAACACTACAAGCAGTTTTATGGCAGTTCAAATATATTTCTATTTGTCAAAAGATGTTTTTTTGTGCTTTTATGTATAGGATGTATAGCTGCATGATATCATACCTTTGATATTTACTAGGAAATTAAACAGTGTTTACCTTTTTGGCTCCCATCTCTGTGAAGCAGAACTTAAAAGCCCAAACACTTTATTTCCTTTGAATCTGGGGGAAGTCGTCCAAGTCCTTAGCAGCAGGATGATGCAGCACAGGCTCACAGAACAGGGGTACCCTGAACTAGCATTAGACTAACTCTGTCCACTGGGAACTGATCCAAACACACAGCCATTCCAGTCAGGAGGAGCAAATTTCCATTTTTGTAACTCGAACCGTGATGTTGCAGTCAGATCTGTGGGAGCAGGGGCCTAGAGAAAGTGTCTCTAAGACACCTCAGCAAGGTGTTAACAGGGAAATACCTTCCTATGCAGATCTAACTGCAGGTTTGGTGCATAATTACTGATGTACAGATGATTTATATAAATACACTTAGGGGTAGCCATCTGTAGACTTGTGGTGAAAAGCTCTATGTTGTTAGCTTGAAAAGCAATGCATTTTATGCTGTTTCTGGAGAAAGTAATCTTTTCTGCCATTGCTAAATCTGAACAATTTCTGTAACAGAAAGAATCCACCTGAGAGGCAATAGCTAGAAGTAGAAAATGATGGGGCTTTTTTGGTTCTGCTTTTGACTTTACAGAATGCTGTTTTCTTACTAAAAAGTGTGAGTTTTCGGAAGGGGAACACCCCAGCTACACCTCTTCAGAGAACAGACATTCCACCATTTGCACATGCAGAATTTTTATTTGCTGGGGAGATCTATCCTGAGGAAACACCTGAATACTCACAAAAATTCCAGATTATATTTAGCTGCAGAGTCTTGGGTGATACCATGGTACAACATACTAAAGACTCAAATTTGCGCAAACTTTTATAGAACTTAGGTATCACTTCTCCATCCCTTAGTGAGCATGAATGCTCTCATATTCAGTACAGACAGAAAGCACTGCAAGGGAACATCTCAATGTGCCATTCTATCAGTATTAGTAATAATAAGCTTCTAGAGATAAAACATCTGGAGCACCTAACTGCTTTTACAGCTGCTCCCCAAAGCCATCACTAGAAGTCTGTTTGGGATGAGAGTTAGAAACACTAGATGTTCATGCAGTTAAAAAGGAAATAAAGATGGTGCTGTAATGTCATTCAAGTGCATCTTGGTAAGAGTAATAGGATGAGCAATCTGAATAATTGGCCTAATGTTTAATACTATATTTTAATGCTAAGAAGGAAAATGCATAATTTTTGCAAGCTTTGAAAAATTTGAAATAACTGTTGGTTTTAAGGCACTGTTTGAAAAATAATGTCATATTCTATGAAAGTCTGTCATTTAAAAGCACAATGAGCAAATTATTTTCTTTTTATTCTGTTGTCAGATCATATGCATATGTGCAAAGAGGGGCATATAGTTTTTAAAGACCTGTCAGATTATTTTGTCATTATATTAATTTACAGTTCAGTTTGGGGATAAATATGTATGTAGATGTTACACCCAGCAACCACAAGATTATTTGGATTGTTTAGCAGTCAACAAATCAAAAATCTTTGAAGTGTTTTTTATTTAAATAATTCTTTGGGGAAAAAATATCATGTAACTGAAGAAACATGTTGTACAGAAATTGTAGGGTGAACACCACAAAAAACCCAAACAAACCAAAAAAAATCCTAAAAACTGAAGTGACTGTATAAAAGCGGTTCATGGCTGGATATGCAGGAACTTGAGAGTTTGGGGGTTTTGTTGTGGAAATGAAACTGGGAGGGATGCATGGAGGTTTACTTAGACACAGAAGGAGATTGTGTGCACAGCTCTTTTAGCTGTGACATGGGTGCAAACCTAGCGTGGGTCAGATAAAATCCTGGATTTTCTGAGCCTTCTTGAAAGGTGAGGCAGGTCAGCAGAATGGTGTGTTGTGCTGCCAGGCTGGATCACAGCTACTTACACTGCACACTGACCTGTTGGAGGGGGTTTTCTGCAACCTGCTGTATTTTTGTCTGGATGGAAATGCTTTTTCCCCCCTCACTCTCCTTGTTTTTCCCACAGGCTGCGGGAGCACCACCGTGCTGCCATCAAGGTGATTCGGAGGATGCAGTATTTTGTGGCAAAAAAAAAGTTCCAGGTGAGTTGTGAAAAGAAAGCTCCTTTTCTAAATAAACCCTTTTATTCTCCTGATTCATTGTCTCTCTTAGAAACTTAAGAGAGACTAGCACAATTCATTTCAGTAATGGTGATCTACACCCAGCATTCTCTACCTCCTTCAATAGGGTGGTTGTTTCGCAGCAGGTTAGTCAACTATGGATGCACTGGAAATAGGTTAAACTCCTGAAGTGCAGTCTGAATTAAAATGTTATTTTCTGCTAATGGACTTGACCCTTAGCCCTCTGTTATCGCTGTCTCTTTCTGGCAGTGCAAACATTCTCGTATGTCTCCATTAATTCTGAGCTGTGTGCTGCTTTCATGCCGAGTCAGGAGGATTAGAGATTAAAATGCTACCTCAGCCTTGTTTTCTGTCTCTTACTCAATGACAGTGAAGTCCTGATAAGAAACCAAGCTGGAAATTTGTTAATGTATTGGAAGGTTTCTCATTTCTTCTCCTTTCTCCCCTCTGCATAGTAGGAGACCTCCTTCCCAGTTAGTGAGATACTGATTCTCTTTCCTCTGGCCCTCACTGATACATTTCCCATGTGCCACTCCATTTGCTGTGGTCTTGTGATGCCATTTAACAGTAGCTAATTAACCTTATTTCCCGGTCTGAATAAAAAAATCTGACAGCAAACTTTCTAAAAATCTATTTCATTGATCCAGTAAAAACACGTGTCAAACCAGGTGAATGTATATATAGGTAATAAATATATTACCTTACTTAAAATTAATTAGTAAGGGATAATCTCCAGAGAGCAGGCTTCACAACTGAAAATGCAAAGGATGAGAGGGGCTTAACTGCCTAAAACCATTTTCATACATGACCTAGCTACTACTGCTTCCAATAAACCAGAAAGCTAGACCCTCCAAAGAGGGAGGGTGTCTTTTGTCCTTCAAATTTGAAGGCTACAAAATTCAAGATCAAAAAGATCATGATGATGAGGATGATGATGATGATGACTAACAGTCCAATATAACTGTAAGGCAAAGTTTGTTGCTGCTACAATCCCACAATTCTGATTTCCTTGTAAAATTCAGAAGCATTGCCTGAATTCTTTAGCAAATTTCTACTTTGAATATTTTCATTTGTACTAAAATTCTTGAGCTAATTTATGGCTAAGGTTGCCTGACTTGTAAGAAAATTGCTTTAGTTATGTATAATGTAATCATCACCTTTTAGGCTGAAATGTCCCATGTCCAGAGTTCTCTTGAAGAGAGTGCTTTCAAAAAGTTTCTGCTAGCACATTTCACCTTTTATTATCATTATTAGACTAAAACTAAGAAAGGCACAGTGTCTCAACTACTTGAGGACAATATTTATAGTCATTTTGTTGAGAAGTTTCTTAGCACTTGCTGGTCAGCACTTGAAACTTGGCAAGGCCCATTCCAGTGATGTGTCTACTGCCGTTGTGTGAATAATTGCCTACATGTGGCCAGTTCCATTAAAATCTAATTTATTTTCATTCTAAAACTTGATTGTGATCCTTTGCTCTGTGGTAATTACTGAATAATTGCTCTCATAAATTTAGACCATAAAATATTTGCCATAGTATTAACTAAACTGCTTAGTTACAAGAAATCCACACGCTGTAGATCTACCTCCCAAGTGGTATTTGTCAGAAACAGATTTTGAAAATGCCTGAACACTGTGTGCAGCATTATCCACCTGGCAAATAAACGGAACTCCCCTGCGGCAGATGATTTGATAGAAGCAGAAAAAGTATTTGACTGAGTAGAATGTGACTATTCAGTTCATACTTAAAACTTGTTTGTGCTCAGTATCTGGGTTGCTAGTCTGGCTTCTCAGTTGTACTCTCACTTTTGCATCTGCAAACGGCCCAGTCCTGGCCATCTACAAAATCCCTCGACAGGGTTGTCTCTCATCTCTCTTCAGCAGTCTTCCTTCTTGCTGAATGATCCATATTAGCTGCTACTAAAGAGCTAAAAATGTAATTTGGCTGAAGTGGGGTGGATCTTAGGTCCCTACTCCTGTGGACAAGTGATATGCTGCTGTTTCTTCAGAAGCAGAATCTCCAGTAGAAAAGTAGGGGAATATCTGATACTTCTCCATAATTTCTGAGTATAAGGTCATGATCAAGCTTAGAAATTTGGAGAGTACCAAAGGTACATTTTCCAAAGCACCCAAGTAACTTAATGCATGAAGTCACCTTGAAATTCAAGCCACAAGGTGCTTTTGAAAATCTCTCCTGTAATTAAGAGATAACCACTGTCATTATTCTTTCATCAAAAGTATGTTGTAAATCTGTTCTATGCACATAAAATAATCATAAAAATTAAATTATTTTAACATGTGCCAAGTAATGACTGTACTGTTCCTAATAATCAGATTAATGTAATGTCTGAAAATAAGGTAAAGCAGAAGATGCATTTTAAAAATGTATCTTTCAGCATTTAAGCAGTCTGTACAGCTGGTTTTTAGTAGGTGTTTTCTTTATAAGCTTTACATTTATGTAAAAAATAAATTCCAGAAAAAGAAAATTCAGATATTTTCTTACTGTAACTGTTGACCAAAACCACAACAAACACACAACCCAATTTCATCTGAAGTCCTTTGGGCCATTCATGCTTAAAATTAGCTGGAGCACTAAGGAAGGCAAGCACTTTAAAGGAGTATTTTTTAGAGATGCCTCTGAACCTTTTAGTACGACAGCATAGGAAGAAGGAGAGGAAGAGGAAAATTTTGCAAAATAGGTCCCAGCATGAACCCAGCATGGTTCTTAAACTATACCAGCTGTTTACGGGACACACCTGTAGGCCTAAATTTGACTAGATATATTTTTTAAAGGGCTCAGTTAATAACAAGGGGTGATAGCATCAGAAGGACAAAAGCCAGTTAGAAAGCAAAGCCTTCCTGTTTAAAACTAAGTAAATAAATAAAACAAATAAAGAAAAGCTAAACAGGGATACAAAGATTTTCAAAGGACATGAAAAGCAAGTCTTTGTGAAGTATCATTTCCTCTTTAAAAAGAAGGAGAGAAATTTAGGCTGTATTTCAAAGTCCAGGTTTAAATACAGTCCTTATGAGGATGCCCATGTATAACCCGTGAACGCAGCATAATATTATAAAGAATTAATACCTTTTTTATGAAAGTGTTTATATTCTCGTAAAGTCTGTAGGACTGTTTCAAATTCTATACAAATGATCACATTCAACACAAGTCCTGTGCATCAGTGAAGATGAATGACTTATGGTTAAGGAAGGCTTTTGTAGATTATAGGGAAAGCAGACTTAGAAATGAATGCTTTTCTAGGCTTTCTTCACCCTACCTACCAAAAATGAATTTTATATATTAGTTGTAAAGCAGATGTTTTTGACACAATCTAGTATTACAACTGAATTTCAGGAAAAAAATGCCATACTCAGTTATCCCATTAGCTTGATTTCTTTGTTTTCAGATTATGAAAGTTTCTAGAAGTCTTAAAACTAATGTACATAGATACAACTGTGATATCCACCACAGATACAGAGACCAGGAATTTGTTCTGATTTCCCATTTTCATTTTGAAAACTTTTTAAACTTTCTTTCCATGTAAATTCTTCCAATTGAGTAAATTAATTTCCTTCTAAAATAGCTTTTTAACTTGTGGTATGATTTTTTACTATGGCAAATATTCTATACATAGCATAAATTAAAAATACAGGTTGCGGTTCTACTAATGACATAACTGTTGCCTGATTTGTTACAATTTCCTTGGAAAATCTTACATTTATAGTCTTGTAGTTCATCATATTATGTGATTCATATGAATTGTGTGTGTAATCTTTTCTAATCTCCATACTGGGCTGTACTAAACTATGTATTTCAGTGTCCTGTGCTTCATAGGGTGTTTCGCTGATTTTTTTTGATGTTACCTGGTTGCATTTCCCAGAAATTCCCCTTTCCTGGATTCCTCTTTCCAAGGTCTGCCTCCCTGCCCGTGCAGTTACTAGGGAACAATAACAGCCACAGCCAGTGGTGCACATTTCATATTTGGCATTGGGTTTTGTGCCTTTTAAAAACTTTCATTTATGATGGGCGAAATTCTAACATGTTTAAGAAGAGTTTTGCCATGAGTTTTGCTTAATTAGCAGAGGACCAAAAGTAAGGAAGAGAAGCAGTTAAGGAAGGCTGTTGGACTGGCTTCTACTTTTGTCTATTCCATACTAATCTGTTGCCTGCTGCAAGTTTTTTATATGGTCAACATCAAGTATACTTCCTCATAGAAGACCAGCTTTCAATATGAAGCAGTTACAGAAAAATCAGTACTGACTTAAATACCCAGTTCTACTCAGAAGTTTAGCCTCATTTTTAAAATATATTTACTCCAGGTTTTCAATTCTTGTTTTAAAGACAGAGAAACAGCCCTGTAAATGAAAAACAGTCAGGGAATACTTACATTACTGTCAGACTCCTGTGTCAGAGTATGAGGATGAAAGAAGAAAGCTCTTCATCTTTATTCTTACTGAACACCTTTTCTGAGCCTTCAGTTTTCAAACTTGCAGATTTCTCTTTTGCTTATTTATAGTACAAAAATATCCAATAATTTTTTTTTATTATTATCATGTTTTCAGTACTAGTCCATGGAAAGATTTACAGCCTTATGCCATCACAGAATCGTATTTCTTTCTTTGTGGATGTGAGTTATGATTTATGTAAGCAGTTGGGATGCTTGGGAATTCTTCTGTGCTCCTTGGTTAGATTGAAGCAATTCTCAGTCCTGCTTAGCCTTCCACTAGAGAATCTCACATTGACCCAAGGCTTGCAGTTGATGTGGGAATCTGGGAGGCTGAAATATGGTTTGTTTGATGGTCTGCTGTTATTAAAGGAATCATTCCTGAAATGTGGGAGCTGCTTCCCAGGCAGGTGCAGGGGACTGCATGAAGGTGCCACAGTCTCCACAGCCTGTTTTTTGTATGGTATCTCACTTTCCTTTGGCTTAGGAAAAGAATGGTGTTTATGGCATGGAATTGAGGAAATCCTGAAGTTTGGGAAATAAGATAAAGCAGTGCAGAGACATCTGCTTTTGAAGTACAGGTGACAAAATACTTCTGAGACTTCAAAAGGGATCCAAATTCTGGTATCTTAGAAGCTACCACTGAAAGCTCTTTTCCTTGTTCCCAAAAGATAAAAGAAAAGAGAAGTTGTAACTCAGTGTTACCAAGGTTTTTACAAAACCTTGAAAATTATCTGTGGAGTTTCTATAAACAGCATAATGAATGAGTCAGAAATCATAGAATAGTTTGGGTTGGGAGGCACCTTCAAAGGTCATCTAGTGCAAACCCCCTGCCATGAGCAAGGACGTCTTCACCCAATCAGGTTGCTCAGGACCCCTCCCAACCTGACCTTGAGTGTTTCCAGGGACGGGGCATCCACAGTTTCTCTAGGCAACCCATTTAAATGTCTCACCACCCTCACACTAAAGAATTTCTTCCTAATATCGAGTCTAAACCTGCCTTCTTTCAGCTTGAAGCCATTTCTCCCTTGTCCTATCACTACAGGCCCTTGTAAAAATCTGTCCTCATCTTTTTTAAAAGCCCCCTTCAAATACTGAAAAGCTCCAATGAGGTGTCCCTGAAGCCTTCTCTTCTTTGTATTGAACAGCACAACTCTCTCACCCTGTCTATAGCAGAGGTGCTCCAGCCCTCTGATTATCTTTGTGGCCTGCTTTGGACTTGTTCTAACAGGTCCATGTCTCTCCTGTGCTGGGAATACCAGTTCTGGCACTGATTGGACTCTAGATTCTAGATGAAGGATTAAGATACCTTTAATTTGTTGCTACCCTTCAACATGTTTGTTCACTTGCTTTCCAGTTAGTCTTAGTGTCTCATAGGTAGATACTATTGCATTTTTCTTGATACTATACTACACAAAAGTAATTTTATTAATAATAGGTCAGATGAAGTCTTTCCCATATATGAAGTGCAAAATACAGACATGGGGCATTTCTTGCACCAATGTTTCCCAGCAGTTTTGAAAGCTCAGCCAGTCTTTCTGGAAGAGGAAATCAGTCATGCACCTTCCTCTAGGACTGTGTTTTAACTTCCCACAGTAAGACCTGAACTGTGAGCCCCAGCTGCTGACTGAGAACAGGGATTTGTGCATGTGCAAGACCACTCTATTTTTCAGTGGCCAAGGAGTATAAACCTTTTTTCCGGGAGGAACTAGAGTGCGCACAGACTTCTGAACAAAGTGCCAGATAAACTTTTTTTGGCTCCAAGTTCTTTTGAGCTCCAGTTCAGTGGATTATCTCTTGAAAGGCATACAGAGCTGTAGCAACAAAAAGGTGGATGAAATGAGAACTGTCAGAATTATTCCACCAAAAATGTGTGATCATGGCAACAATCAAGAGAACTCATATGTTTATACAGTGCTGAAAGAACTTACTGTTTACTCTTCAAAAACATCTACATTGCCACAGACCGTTCCTCCATCCTTGTGACTTAAGGGCACGTTTTTTGTCTCTTATTTTACAGCAAGCCAGAAAGCCCTATGATGTCCGAGATGTTATTGAGCAGTATTCTCAGGGCCACCTCAACCTGATGGTGCGAATCAAGGAGCTGCAGAGGAGGTACATCAATGAAGCCCCATCTTGGTACCTGTAAACAACAGCAGAAGGATGTAAATTTGTAAAAAAGGCAGTGATCATGGCCCATGGGTAAAAAAACTGCCTGGGTTAAAGGTGCCATATTGGCAGGACTGTGCAAAATTAGGGAATATAAAATGGCATTTGTGTAAAGTTCTCTTTTCACACAGGGAGGAAAAGGCAAAAAGCTTAAAAATCTGATGATTGGGACTTTTATGTATTACCTCAGTCCCTGCTAGCTGTGACTATGGACTGCAATCCCTATATGATAGGGGCTGTTCTACACCTGGAGAGTGCAATGCTGTCACCTGCTGTGGTAGAATTGCACTTAAGAGCCAACTAAGAGATGACAGATGCAAAAAGAAAGCTGCAGAAGAACAAGGAGAAGACAAATCAATGGAAAAGTAATGGGCATGGTAAAACTTTACAGTGGTTAAAGAAGCTGTAGAGCAATCTAAGTCAAATCCCATTTTGCTACTGTATTTTTCATTTCAAGCTACTCTTAGCATAAAGCTTCACTCACAGGACAAACCAGAATTATTTGAACTTCACTTTGCTAGTTTGTGAAGAGGCCTCCCTGCTCCAGCTAGAGAGTGTGAAGATGCTGGTTCAGACTGATAAAAAACAAAAAATGTTTCTTTTTGTTTTATAGGTTGGACCAGTCCATAGGAAAGCCATCTCTTTTTATCTCTGTCTCAGGTAAGTCCATACAAAGGATGTGTCTGAAATTAATCTGATGAACATATAATTAATGGAAAATACTTGCTACAATACTTGTCATCTTATTGCCAAATTTTTAAACCATGCCAACTGGTTGTGCTCTGAAAATTAAGCATTGGCAATAATATTTAGTCATCAACACTTTTAAATTAGGGTTGTTCTTATTTAGATTCTTAAAGCACCTACTTTCACTGAAGTCTTCAAAATGTTGGCTCTAGCCTTTCTGAGACTCACCATATATTCAATAAATTGGTGTGCTAAGGTTACAGAGTCCCTGTGAAATTTGTAATATTCACATAGATCTTTGATAGCTTTGAAAAGACAGTGGAGAAGGAGCACAAAGGACTAAGTTTGTTTGTGACAAGTCTGGCTAATGAAAACTCTCTGTTTATGGAATTTGCAAACTCATCTTTCTGTATAGTTTACAGTGGGGAAAAGAAGATAAAATGTTACCGAGTGTATTATTCAAGTTGGCTGTAAAGTCCTTTGCATAGCGGCAGATGGTTTTGAAGTGGCAATTAAAACATTAACTAAATTGGGAACATTTTTGCTCTCTGTGGTTAAAGCATAAAACTAAGATTAAAAATGCCTTAAACTCAGGGCTATTAAAAGCCCTGGCATGGGCCAATGCTATTAAAAAAACCAGAAAACTACTTTTAAGGAATGGATCTATCAGCCTGGTGAGGGTGTTCAGTTACATGGTGTTGGTGGGCTAGTTAAACACACCCTGTTGTGGTTTGCTGCTATTTTGTTATACCACCATATATTAATTTGAAAGTGTTTCTTGGTCCACAGAGAAAAGCAAAGATCGAGGAAATAACACGATTGGTGCCAGGCTGAACAGAGTGGAGGACAAGGTAAGCCTCAGTTGAACTGGCAGTGAATGAGCACATGGTTTGTGATTGAACAGTGGTTGTTTCATGGGAGTGAAGGAAAATTCAACTTAAAATAGAGTTGAATGCCTGGCTTTTCCATGTGATGGAGTCTAATTTTTGTCACAAATTGCGTTTTTGGTTCTCATAATTTTAACAGAATAAGGAAAAAAAACAGAATTTAGTTGATTTCAGTCACTTTTGGGACTCGCTTGGGTTTTTTATTTTTAATTGCATATATTACATATGTCTCAATGCTTTACTTCCTTCCTCCACAATAGATAAAAGGCTATTCCTTTAATAACTCAGTATATTACGGTCCCTAAGATTTGCCTTTGATCTTTGCTCTGTTGTTTACATAAGTCTACCTACAATTCCTTAGAGAGGGAATAGCAAACCTTTTCCGTCGTGGTTTTCATTCCTTATGGTAAGTGGAGTTTCTTCTTCCAAGTGACATGAATCCAAAAAAATCAGACTTGTTCTATAATCACAAATTAACAGTTAAGTGCTTTGTAAACCTTTATATCAATGCTGGCTATGCTTGAGAAAATAGATGACAGTTAGAGGTTGTGTCATGGTTAAAAAATACAGGTTTTCCTATGCTGGTATTTAGGAAAGAAAGGAAGAGTTAGGAAGAATACTTTGAATCTTTTACTGGTCTCTTAGAGAGATATAGTGAGGGAGTGAAAGCATTTCTTTACTTTAGAGTTATTTCACTCATGTATCTGTCCTGTTTATTAGTTATTAAGACTGACACTTTTCCCTGAGGAAAAGAACTTTCAGAGTGTTTCTTCTACTACTGGAAATAGATGGTAACCTCATGAAGGTTTTGTTCTGAAGAAATATTGAGAAAATATTCTCAAAAGTAAAAGAGGTGTGAGCAATACATCCCAAGGACTACAAACCAGCACCCTGATCTGCATTGATTCACTTGTGACATGCCTGTTCCTTACACATTTCCCCTGAATTACTTTAAGAAACTTGAATGATAGTACTCAGGACTGCACTTCCCTCTCCTGGAAATAATGGTATTTTAAAGGAAACATGTTTCTTTTGGTATATGAGGTACACTGGGGAAGAGTGAAGTAGAAGAAAGGAAGGTGGAGTGCATTTAGCACAAAAAAGAATCACTGTGCAGTGCTCCCTCACATCTGTGGTTAATATGTGTTCTTACACATGGAAGCCCTTTCCAGAAAGTTTGGATTACATTTATTTATTTTCTCTCCATAATGTCAACTAGAAGTGTGGAACACTAAGAAATGTCTTGTGATTTGTGACAAAGAGCAATGACTTCTCATTGTGGACAAATAATTCTCAAATGGCAGCTAAAGCAGCTTCTCAATGCTATTTGTAAAATCTCCAGTGAGCCTGGGAAAGCCTTGGTGTTGTACTGGCTCAGAGATAAGCTGTTTGGGGGTTATTAATTACTCTTTTTTACATCCTTACAAATAAGTACACCGTGAATTTATAGTGGCTGGGTTTTTATGTCTTGTAATGGGACTGTAAAACACTCCCTGTATAATTTTAGTATAGCTGGGTTAAATTTTAGCTTTTTTTAAGTAACAGACCCTTCTTTCTTTGCAGTTGCATGAGATCATCTGTGGTTTCAGAGTTGTATGTTATCTGCCCTATACATCTAGTCCTATCTGCAGGAATTTTATCTGAAAGTAGCTGAAAGGCTAAAAATAGAGAATTTCAGTTTGACTCAGCAAACAGTGGTTAACATAAAAACACACTGGCAACACTATAATCATATTTTGCTGGAGCTATAGATGGTGGCCAAAGCTAATTTTTTTGGTATTTTTGCTCTCAGAGAGTGGCCCTCTCTTTCCCATAAAGTACACGGTGCTTGGTATACTTTGAACATACAGTTAAATCCTTCCTGAGCTGAACACTATATTAAGGATATCAGGTGGTTTTTAAGGTGACAAAATATTTTAAACAGTTTCATCCCATTTGGTTTGTGAATTAGTTTTCAGTCTTGGACTTCAGGAGGAGATCTTTTCAGTGCTGTAGGCTAGTGTGATCATCTAAATACCTCTTGTGCATTTGAAAAATCTCCTTAAGTCAAAGGAGGGTTATGTACAGCCAGCAGTACAGAGGGAATGGCACCTGAAAGGGACATTTTAAAATAAAAAGCTTAAACAGCAGTGTATTGACAGGAATTATGATCCTCTATGGCAAAAACCTGAATTTTCAAGTATTGACATCAGCAAAAGGTTGTGGGTTTTTTCTGTAAATTTAGGAGTATGCTCATTTAAGGGGGAGAGAGTCCTGTAGTGTGTTCATCTCGTGCACTGAGAGGAACTTTGACCTTGTGATATACACAATTTGTGATCATGAACCTAAGGATTGTTTCCTAACATACAAAAGCCAAAGGGATGAATCACACTTGCAAGAACCTTCCTGCAGATTCCTTCCTGCTGAATGCTGTAATTTTGGCAAGACACTGAAAAGGTGGTTTTGTGAATGTGACTAGAGACTGCACAGCCTGGTGGGCCTCCATGGAAAGAAATCCAACATGTGATCACGACATATTTTGACTTTGCTCTCTGTTGCTTACAAAGCTGAGGGTGGCAAGTGCTGTACTCTCCTAAAGGTGTTTGCCGTGCAGGGTGCTGCCCACAGCCCCATCAGCTGTGGTCCAGTGGGAGTGTAACAGCAGGAGTGCAGCACCCAGGCAGGGCTCACACACCCTGTCAAGTGCCCATGGTCCAAGACCTGTGTGCAGATACCTCAGGGAATGTTGTTGAGCAGGATTACGGCAGCAAATCAATTTATTTGCCGTGACCAGCCTTCTCTTTTCATCCTTGAAACATCTGTGAGTGACTATTCAGCCTACCCTCAAGGAACCTGGCCACAGCTGGCTTGCTACCAAGCTCAAAATCAAAACCAGTTTTTTTCCAGATGGGCCCAGCTGTGTGTGCACAGTGCCCTTCCTCCTCACGCAGCACTCTTCATCCTCATGCCGCAAGGGCTGCCTGCCAGGGGCTTAATTCTGGGTGTGCCCAGCAGCTCCAGCCAGGAGCAAGGCCACAGCACACTTGGGAAATTCTGTGTCCTGCAGCTCCCATTTTCCTTTCACTGCACTAATTTTAGCTTGGCTATAAATGACTGCAATGCTAGCTTTTTAATTTTCACATTAATCTGTTCTTTTTCAGCCTTTTGCCAACCATTAATTTAGCTATAACAGGCGCAGTTTGCACTTCCCAGGTAATCAACCAGGCTTGCTGCTTTGGCTGCCCTAAGGAAATTCAGTTTTAAATATGGGCACTGCACAAAATCATCTAGAATATGCAGTGAAGGCTAAAAGTGGCCAATCCCTGGACTCTCCTTGTTGTCCCTACAAACCAGACTGCCCCAGATGTCTGTAGGTCCAGCCTATGGACCTCCCAGAGTAGAATAACACAACCCAGATTTACAAAAAAAAAAAGTTTAAAACCATTCTGAACAGTAGACATTATGCTCTCCTTCTGTTGTTTTAAAAATAGAACTTAATCTTTTGCAATGATTTGAACCCTTTAAAGTTTGCCTTTCAAGAATCTAGCAATCCAAAGCCGTTTTCTGGGCATCCCTTCTTATATACTCAGAATTGTACCTGTATCTGACGGCGAGTACAGCATTAATATTAGGATTACCAAGGTCATAATTAAAATCTTATAATAGTCTTTTTCAGTTACATGAAACAATCGGAGTTATCTGTTGCAAAATTTTGAATTGTAGAGATTTAAATGGAGATTTCTGTTTGTACAGGAGATATGTCGTAGTGAGATGTGGCACCTTTTAATGTGAATCAAACAGTTCTGTAAGACAATATTAATTCCAAGTTTATACACATTTTGCATGCTTCTAGCTGAGAAGGTGAACCCTTATATTCTAACCAGTACTAACCCAAAGAGCAACATAGACATCATTGAATTTTTTCAGATTTACTTGGAAAGCAGATAGCACCACTTTTAAAATCAATTAAAAACACGTCTATCACATGGAAACATCTACCCTAAAATAGGTGCTGCTGTGCTTGTTGAGTTGACTAGTGGAAATCTGAATTGATTTTGGACACCAAAGCTGGAAGGCAGTGTACTTCTCACAGGCCTTTTGAGTTCTAGTTATGCTGATTTGGTTTCCTGTCTTCCATCTACCGTGTCTGTGATTGCTAAACATATAGAGGTCCATAAAATTGTAAGGATATTATGAATATTTGATACATTTTTTGCAGTGAGTGCTGACTGTGTAACTTTTAAAGAGAAGTAAGTTCAAAGGCTTGTTTGAGGTGGCTTTAAAAAAGTGATGAATACTGTATCTTACAACGTTTATGTACATGGTATGACATTTTCTTCTAGCTAAATAGTTTTCTGTGATTGTTTCACTGGAGTATTGATTTTATCCATACATGCATTAGAAACCAGCCTGACTGGGACCAGGTTGAAGACAGCTCCAAGGAACAGAATGACCATTGACAAGTCTAGGTCCAGTTTCTGACTTACTGTTTTCCACTCTTAATTTCTGATCAAGTAACAGTTCCCCGTTGCAAAAGGTTTCATATCTGATTTATTTATCTCGTTGATTTGCTTCAAAATGTGTGAACTTGAGTTATACATTGCAGGGGAATCTTACTGTAATGTGAATAAATCTGCTATTTTAATGTATCAAAAGGCAAATCATAATAATTTCTAATAATGAACTCTCAGGCCATTCAATGCAGAAAAGTTTAGGACATGCTACAGAGACCATTTAAAGGTGACAGGTCATTCCTTTGACCTGAGGAGCCAACATTTTAGTTTTCTCTCATCATGGTAGGCAGAAGCATTAAGCTTTATTAAAGATGTATGCTTTTGAGAGGACTTCTTCTTTTGGTTGTTGGGACATAGTTTTGCTCAGCACCATGGGTATGTTACTTTTATGACAGCATTTCTGTCATAAATGAAAATATAGAACATTAGATAGTTTAACCTTTTACTTAGGAAAGTATTATACCATCTACATCATCCTGAGTTCAAAAATACCAAGTTTCATGTTGACAGCTTGTTCACCTAAAAGAATTCTTCATGTGCAGCCAGTTTTTCAATTTCATGTGAAACAACTGCATTATCTAACAGATCAAACCTCGGTGGGTTTTTCCTCTATTTTTAATGTCATTCTGTAGCCTGGGAACAGTTGTCATGCTACCTAGGGTAGCAGAGCAATTAGTGCAAACATAAAAAAAGCCCTTGAGTGATGTTGCCCTTGTTGCACATTTTGGCTTTTTTTTTTTTTAATTGGATAGTAATGGATTAATTGAATTTAATTGAATAAATATTGATGGTAAGAGACTGACAAACAACCCAACTTTCTGGCCAGTGCTGGAAAGCAAGGTTAAAAGCATCCCTTGGAGAGATGGCTTCAGAAAGTGCCTGGCATGGAAATATTCAGCACTTTGCAGGCTGAACATGCACTAGGCATTTCAGGTATTAAATATTGGCAGGTTCTGCAAAAGGTGTGTGAGGATTTGCCTTCTCAACACTCAGAAATGGAACTAAAAGCTGTGGGTTTGGCTGTAAGTTTTAAAAGATACGTGAAATCAATAAAAATCAAAACAAACACCACCAAGCAGCCACTCATCATGTATGTAGTTCTTGCAATAATGCAGAAGTAATAACCTGGGGGATGTGGAGGAATATTGAGACGTATGGAAGATTAAGTATCCCTATTAATTTAATCCTTAGTCTTTTTCCAGATGCTGAAGTACAAGCATAAGGAAGCAATTTCTGTGCTGAACTTTGTGATGGAGGATGCCCATTTTCCATAAATTGGACTAAAACTAAGTACATCCTTCAACAGTTTGGGTCATTAGGCAGCCTTACAGTTTTAATAGCTTTTCTCTTACGAATCTGATAATATTTCAGTAGATAAACAATGAAAAACTACAGATTTCTGTGTCCAATGCCCTATACTTCCTATCTTGCCAGCTACAATAAAATAAAATTATCAGGCATACACGGTAAAAAATGAAAACAAAAAATAATTGCTTGTTGGAGTCACTGCTGCCAGAAGCTTCAGTAGCTAGAATGGAAACAAACTGAGAGAGAGAGATTAGACAAAGCCATGGAAAAAGACTCACTTGAGGATTATTAAACAGGATGTCTGTATGTAAACTCCAGTTTAGCAAGTACTTTAAACAGTAGTCAGGGATGAGCTGGTAAGAAAAAAAAAAGGAAAAAAAAAAAGGAAAATCATGATTTTATGCATATGTGCTTTCTTACACTTTGTTTTTTTAAGACTCTGCTACAAGCCTTGCACTAGAAACAAGTCTGGGGCAGAGAAATTTCTTCAAGATACCCTTTTCATCCTAGCTTTTTATACACAGCTGCTTGCTGCTGGATTTGGTCACCCACACAGCCTCATGGAACACTGCTGTGCCGTGCCCTGGATCTGATCTGTTTGCAAAGGCTGTGTAAGCAGCACCCTGTTCCTGGGAGGGTTGGCAGAGCCATACCTTGAAGGCCTCAGGGTCTTTGAAGTGGCCTTCACTTCCATCTGTTTGTTAGCACCAATTTTATCTTTTTGAAGATCATTAGATCCTATTGCTGCACAAGTTCAAACCAGTCAATTTTTTGCATAAATTTTGAAATTATTTGAAATAAACTATGTTAAGTGCTATCTATAACCTGTAGGAGAGTTTCTAGGTGTAGTAGCTTAGGTATAGTCATCCCCATCACCTGGCCTGCAGAGCAGTGTTACAACTACTTGTGTTTTGTGGTCTGTTCCTAAAGTATCAGCTCTTGGATCAGAGTAAATGTGATTATATGTAAAAAAAAAATATATCTAGTATTGAGCATAAATAGCTGAAGATAGTGAGAATACTGCACATTATCAACTTATTTGCTGGAAATGAGCGTGTGCACTTCCTCAGCACTGAGAAATGCAGTTAAGTGATACAAAATACGATCCTTATTCTCAAGAAGACTGGCTGAAGGTAGTTCAATCTAGCGCACAGAGGCTATGCTAGTACTCAAAAGCAGTGACTAATTAAGCTCTGGTGACTCATTTGCCTGAGTTGTCTATGATACTCCTCTACAGATTTTATGAAGAGTAAACAGGCAAAAAAAATACTCCTAAAGAGAATAATTCCTGTTTAAGTGACTTTTGATAGATTTTGCTGCAAATTTCTAGCTCTTGTGGATGCAGACAGCAGTTGGGAAGCATAATGCTGAGGACAGAGTGTAAACCTTTACAAATTCAAAGTGTTACATATATACACACACACATATATATATAATCCTTAACACTGGCAGTGCTTATGATCCCCACAGATGTCTGCTTGCTTATTAAGAGCGGAAATTCCAGAGGAATTTTAGCTAACATGCAATATATCCTGTAAAATCTAGTAATTTGGGGAGGGGGGGAAATTGGAGGAATTAAATAATGCCTTGCCAGTTAATAATCTTTTAAACAATCTTCAGATTAGTTGCTGGCTTGGGAATCTGCTGGTGGTGTTTATATTTGAGTAGGTATGCAAGTGGATATAAGGTCTGCAAATGGGGATGACTCGATCTTTTATCAAACCACATAAAGCCTGTTTTGTCTGGCATCCAAAGATAAACCCAAGCAAGGCTTGAAATGTAGCCTCCATCATTCTTGTGCAGTGTTTACATTTGATGTGGAATGGAAATGCATGGTGCATATGCCAAGAGGGAATGTGGAACAGTTGTATGGACTACCCTGTAGAGCTGATTAGAGAAAAGAGATTTGAGTGAACAACACATGTGCACAGCATGCTACATGGACAACTTTTATTTGTCTTTCTTATAGTTTAAAGGAAGAAAAGTGACCATAACATCACCTCTGCTTTTTCTGGGGGGTTTGGGGGGCAGGGGAATATGTGCTGCAGATGAGTGACCAAAAACAGTCCAACATAAATGGCAAATTTTGAGTTTGATACACTAGGATGAACCTTTACTGAAATTAGATGCATCGAAGTTGAAATTGTTCCTTGTCGAAGAGTCATTTTGCTGGAATTAAAATACTTTATTTTCATTTGCAGTTGAGTATCAGGGAGGGAAAGTGGATGGAGCTGAAAGGACTCTATTCAGGCTGCAGTCTTTTCAGGGTTGGAATCTATTCAGTTCTTGGAAAAGATTCAGAGAAAAGGGAGGTATACTCCCTTTCTTACACAATGTCCATACCTTCTGACACCCTATCTGCTCCTCCTGTTCCCACCACCCCTCTCACCCTCAGTTAAAAATTGCAAACCAAAACTGGTCCAGGAAGAGAAGTAGGAGAAGAAGCCTTTGCTGTCTGACTTCTGCTTAGGGCTAGGGGAGTCAGAGGGAAGATAAGAAGAAAAAATAGGCAGTTATTGAAAGCAGAATATGAGCACATGGCTCAAAATATACCTACCACTCCTAGAGCTCAGGCAACCAAGAGGACAAATATAGTTTCCTCAAATCTATCTCTGTTCTTGTGTCCTACCCACTGGGGTTGTCACAAAACTACAGTTCACCTTTCAACAAGAAAATTAAGATTTGCATGATTAAAAAAATATATTAAAATCTAGGGCAAATATGATTACAACAACAATTTACACGTTTTTTAAGTATCCCACCGTTCCAGCAGTTAGCACAGGGCTGTGAACCCATGTCAAAGGCTCTCTTTCTGTCCCAGACTAAGAGATGCTCCACTTAGTGGATACACGCAGCAGCCCCACCTGGCACAGGATGATTGACCTTGTATGCCGTGGGTGTAACAGTCTGATCAGCTGCTTCCCTTTGGATGGACCTCTCTGGCAGCTTTGTTATTTCCATCATGGCATGAAAGCTCCTGCTCTGACAAGTTAAACACACAAAATAGAGAAGGGAAGGGAGAAAGAAAAATATTGTTTCCTTCTTTTACAGCTAAGGTGCAGGAAGTGACTTGCCTGAGGTATCACAGTGGCATCTGTGGCACAGCCAGGAATTCAGCTTAAGCTGTGTCTGGGGCTTAACCACAAATCAGCATTCCTTTTTGTTGTTGTGTTTAAACACCCCTCTAGTTTTGAATAGTTGTATTGGCCAGTGTAGGGTTCAACATAATCGTATCCCATTAATACTAAAACCATCCAGTACTTGAGAACAGCATATATAAACACATAAACCACACCAACCCAGCCAATATAAATGTACTGGGAGTATTTTAGACAGTGCATTTTAAATCATCTAGAAATTAATCCACTAACATCATTTTGTAGCCTGGGAACCTAGGGGTGGAGAAGACTGAACATGCTTAAATGACACAGAAACTGTTGTACACATAGATGCATGTAGTTTTGAAAGCTAAACAAATTATATTAAATGCTGTATTTTCACAGTCAAGCAGACAGCAATATTTGAGTGAGTTCAAATATTCATGTAAGTTTCTATTTTAAAAGCTTTGGATCCAACGTTGCTCGCCATTGACCCTTCTGTGACATCTGTTAATCTTGGGTTTATTTCAATTTCTTTCGCTTTCTTTTTTAAACAGATGACTCCACTTAAATCAACACTTGGTTTCCATTAAACAGATAGAAGGTGATTCACTTAGTAACATGTCCATCTTTATCTAGTTAAGTCCTAATAGCCTTAATATATCAAGGAAGCTGGTGTGATTAACAGCACTAAAGGCTTTGTCAGACACTTCACCTAATAGATACTGCCCTTTGTCCAGTCATAGAAAAAGAGTGAATTAATAGATTGTGTTTCCAAACTGGAAATGTGTACAGCCTAGTTAAGTATTCTAAAATTATCCCTGCAAAAATATATGTTGACAATAGGAGTTACATCTACATCTCTGTCTGTGTTTGTACATACCTGCCAGTCCCAGTGTGCTTTGGCTCTTTGCCCTGCCTGGGCTGTCCTTTTTCTTCTTTATCATTTCATGATGCAGCCACCACTCATGTGTGATTTTCACCCTGTTCACTTGCACTTGGGGCAGATTCTTTTGACAGTTCTTTGTCTCTGGTTGTCATAGCTTATCTGTCCCGGGGTAGAGGGATGTTTAAACATCAGTTGTGCCACTCCAGTTAATGCTGGCAACAGAGACACCTGACTTGGCTTGACCATCATGTAGGATAATCCTGCCAAATGAGGCAATTAAAACAAAAACCCCAAGAGTAAAATATATTCAAAATGTCAGCTTGAATGGAGATGGGGTCCTTGCTTCATCATAGCTGAAGTTGTCTGGAAACTTTCCAGTTATGCCACCAGTGTCTGTGAGTGCAGCATGCTGTGGTTGTCAAGGTTGTGAAGGAAGCCTTTATTCTGCTTCAACCAGAGGAGTTTTACAGCAGAACACTTTAGAAAGGAAATGGTCAAGGGGAAGTTTTGCTTCTTCTCAAAAAGAGGCTGGCTGAGCCTTAATCACAGAGCCTCTTCCTCTGTGTTTGCTCCATGCTACAGAAAGGAATTTTGGCCAAACTTTGAGGTCAACCAGCCAGTCCCAAAGAGATTTCACCATAATCTCTCAGCAGAATTTTGGTATCAGAAGTGGGTGGGGAGGAACACAGTGCCTTTTCTCTCATGCAAAAGAGCTGTAGTTTCTGCTATAGCCCAGAGTTCATACTCTTTTGGATAACACAGTGCCCTGCAGGCACACTGGCCTGGGGCCTAGGGATCCATCAAGCAGCATTTGGGTGGCACTGCATCCACACATGGTTATTGGTGTGGGCACAATGCTCTGCGAACACCCAGCTGTTTCTGGACTTGGCACGGGCAGTGCTGGTCCTGCTGTCTTTGCAGCACAGTTTTCACTATAGCTGACTTGACACAATGCTCACAATGAGTGGGTCATTCAACAGCTGCTCCAAGATAGCAGTTGACAAAGCTGGTTTTGAATCTGAGCCGTCTGAACCTCTGCAGAGGAATTTGTGAATCTCATGGCAGCTAGAAAAAAAAAGTCAGTGGAAAGTAATTTCCTCTGGATAGAGAAAGGGGAGGAGGAGCGTTATCAGTTAGTGGTGCTCCACTTGAGAATGAAAAGGACAGTGATTCCTGCAAACAAAGTCACCTTCATTTTGTTTTCTGTGCACTGGCTGTACAATTTCAGTGAAAAATCAGTTACAGAGCATCACACCAGACCTGAAACTAAATGAGAACTACTTTTGTTGGTGGTTTGGAGTGTGTTTTTTTGGTCATGGGTAGTTGTGGTAAATGAAGAGAGCCCAGACTGATGCATAGTCTTTTGTCTAAGACCAAACAATTTCCTTTTTTCTCCAATTTTTGTCTAATTCAGTCCTGAGATGGCTGCTTTAATAAAAACTGACCAAGTGCAGTACTTCAGTGATTTTGATGGCTCCTTTTTTTCCACTGCCAGCGAGAGAAGGGCTGTGACATAAGAGTAGGAAGGCCACAGCCTTTAGAAGGTCAGTATTTCTGTATGGCACATCTGAAGATATAATTAAATTAGGACACAAGCAAATTCATTAGATCCATCAGTGACTGCTACATTTATATCATTCAAAGGGCTACATGTTAGAGGAGTGTAAATTATACTGTGAAACAAAGTCTTAAAAACCAGTGATGTAGATTTTGATGCAGTGAAGTTCCTCATCTGTGCCCTCCACACACCCTTCCTGAGAGAGGCTTATTAATAAATGTAAAGCAAATAAGGGTTAACTTCATAAGTGCAGCAGAAAAACTTCAGAAAAAATGAATTGTTCTGTCTTCAGAGACACAGAGATGCACTCAGGGAGTTGAAGTCTTTAGGATATATGACTTCTTTGCAGTGCAGAATCATCATAATGTAATAGAATTAATCCAGCTCTCACTTGATAATAATTCAAGTTAATTTTTCTCTCCAGTTACCCTGTGTTTCCCCCCAAGCTTTGACCTGTATTGTAACCATAGAAGACATCTTCAAACATCTCAGCTCCAGCTCCTGAGTAAAACCTGGGATGCTAGTCAAGGCTGAAAGCTCTCAGAGCTCCAGCCTTTTCATGTGTGTGGATGGGACTATTCTGATTTCCAGTGGTGCTGGGATTTTGGATATTATTGATGACGAACAATGAAACAGTAGAGCAGAAGATTTGTGTGTTATAGATTCCACAGCTTTTAAACATAAAATAAAAACAATGTAAATACAGCTGTAATGAAACAGGTATTTCCTATGCTAGATAAATTACTAGAAGATAGCTAGAACTCTAANTATTAGAGGTAAATTGGGTTAAATGTAAGTCCAGAAGAATGTAATCTCTACATATACAGTACTATTTCAAACATTTTGTGTGATGTTTTGATCGCTGTTTCTTCTGGAGGAAGCTATTGCTAACCTTGGAAAAGACATGGAGGTTAACTTTAAATTGAGATTCCTTCTAGTAAAAAATTCTTGAAGTTTATTATTAATTCACAATAAAAGTAAGTATTTTGAATAACTTAAGGGATGCCTGCATCCCTTAAGGAGTAGCTACATACTGGTCACACTCAGAAATCCTTTCCTTTTAGGCCATGGGTGGAAAAGTGTAGGAACAGGACCAATATTTTAGTCAGCAAAGTATTAAGGAAGCTCCTGGAAGAATATGGTGTACATTAGTTTCAGGGACAGCTAGATACCTCTTTGAAATTATCTAAGAAAGTAAACACAAATTGAAGGCGGTATGAAAGTAAGGGCAGAGACTGGTTTAATTAGATATTTAATTAAGGATGAATTGTATTAGCTAAGCTGAGCTGGCAATTATCAGGCAATAACTTATGGAATGGGGATCTTCCCTCCTTCAGCCTCACACGAGGCTGGGGGAGCTGGGGCCAGAGTGTGTCTCCTCGCTGTGCTGGTGAACACGTGTATTGGACCCTGTGACATCTGTGAACTTGCAGCAGCTTGAACCTTGATTCCATCCTGGATACCAGAGCAGCTGGAGGGCATTGTAAAAAAAAACCAACAACTGATGCCAACAAATTAAAAAAAAATCCTTTCCAGTTTCAAAAAAAATTGTCTGGGGAAGTGTCAGAGCACATCCAAAATCTCCCTGGGCGTTGTCCCGATTCTTAGTGATGCAGAAGGGAGAAATAACGTGGAAAGCAATTGAGAGGTCTCTCTCTGGCAGGGTAATGCATGTGCATGTACATACAGACTCTTGCTTGCCTCTAGCAAACCTTGAGCTCAGGGAATTGTAAGCTTTTGTTACCCATTTTATACCCAAAAGAAGCAGAAGTCCTTCTACAATGAGAAATGCCATTTTCTTCTCCTTTGCTGTAGAAAATCCCCCTCTCCATTGAACCCAAGAAATTTGCACTCTGTAGTAAATAATAATGAGGTTTAGTGTAAAAGACTCTGTTTATTTCCTCCCCCCTCCCCAGCTTTCTTTCATTTCTTTGGAGGTTTGTTTTGCACTCAGACTAAGCTGCGAGATGCACATTGAGCAGGAACCACAGTGGTGCTTTCATGGCAGTGCTGGAGCTAATCACTTGGCTTGCTGCTACAGGCATCTGCAGGCACCTTGAGCTGTGCTACAGCAGTGTGCTGGCTCTGGAGACCCAGCTATTTTAAATCATAATAGTGGCACAGTGTGCATGCCTTCTTTCAAAGACCCTGGGCAAGCCATGCTGAGCTGATTTTCTTGGCACACTGTGTACCTATAATTTTGTCTTATGTTTTGTAATGTTGGTATCTGGGCACAGAATCAAAAAGCTCCACTGAATATATAAGATTTTTTTTCAAAAGAAAAACACAACAACAAACACATTATTTGTTTTTAGATTGAGAATATTCCTTCCAACAGCTATAGATGTTTAAGAATAAAGAAAGTTACTGGGGGAAAAAAAAAGGGAAAAGAAACTTCATGATTGTGGGAAATGTTTTGAGGCTTTTTTGGCAAGACTGTCCAGGTGTTTTGTTCGTGATTTTTTTCTACCATGATTTTGGTTCTCTGGTATATTCTGAAGTAACTGGGTTAATCAGGACAGTGAGAAATAAATTATAACCTTCTATGAAACACCTGAAAAGCCATGCATGTGCTCTGATGAGCTGACTTAGTCTAAGAGAATTGTCTAATGGTCACAGTTTATTCTGTGTTGATTTCCATTTTTTTTTGTGCTGTTCAAGGAAGTAGAAGTAAGACAGGAGGATCTAGTTCTTTTACTCCCCACTTCATGTCCCAATAAGGCTGGTTTTCAAAGGTGGTGGCAGATACTGTGGGCACTCAGCATCACTGAAAAGTCAGCCCCTACCTCTGCTCTGAAAAGGAATTTGATGCCATATTGCCTGTACAGGGCTGAAGAGGCAGCTGCTTTTCACAGTGAGAACACTGAGCACCTGAAAAGCTAAACCTACCCTTGCTAATCTCTATGAAAACAGGAAGAGTAGAGTTGAACAAGGTTCTCAAACAATCTGTTATTTAGGATAATGGTGTAATTAACCACATGATAATAGCATGAAATGGATAAGCATGGATGGGGCTCCATTCAAGTACAAACAGAAGACCCAACTTCAACTGCGAAGTAACCAAGAGGAACCTTTCTGTTCCTGTTTTCTATTCACTGTATGAAATTGGTAAATGCCAATAGGTAGGTACCTAGGCTATTAGGGATGAGGCTGAGGAAGAACAACTTCTGAATACAAACTAAAAAAGAGAGAATGACTGAGCTGTTATTGGCAATTTTTTTTTTGTTATTGGCAATTTTTTTGCTAGAGATCCACCACAATAGTATTGGAGTATTACAAATGAGAACATTTTGTGCATGATTTTTTTTGTCATCTCTAACTATTTCCTATGCATCAGTAACCAACTACTCTTAAACACAATATTGAGAAATTGCTGTGATCAAAAGTTCCTATTTTCTCAGTGATTTTTTTATTTCTCAAGTCTGAGGAAAGGGCTTTTCCCTACCACAGGAATGTTACCATGGTATGTTACACCCATTTTTTCTCTTCTTCCTTTTTACCTTAGATTTGTGTATTTCCTGTGACTGCTGGTACTGATGCTTTCCCTAAGCATTCAGGTTTGACTGCTTCTGTCAAAGGGTTTCTGAAGTTATCCTTGGTTTCCAGAGGCAAGAAGAGGAGGACAGCTTGGTTTTGGTTCATGGTAGTTAGTAGACCCAAAGCTGTTCCAAAAGTGTGTTTTGTTTCCAGGCAAGAGGATTTGATTTCAGAAAATTAGTCTCTCTAGCTAGTTGTAGGGAGGCAGATTGGTTAAAGTTTACAACCCCTTTTTGTTTAGCCCCTGGAACAGGGCCATGGAGTCTCAAGTTTCCTGTATAAAGAGACATCTGTACTCGGTCAAAAGGTAACCAGGCAAGGTACATGAAGGCTGCAGGGTGAATGGCTCTTTCAACAATGAGATCAGTTTGGGGTCTTTAAGATCCCAGCAGTGAGTTGTCTCAAGATAGTGTTGAGCAGGCAAAATTCATAAAACCCTCAGAGGGCCAAAATAACCACCCTTGAGAAAAAAAAACAAAGCTTCAGAAAATACTAAACAGCGAAAAATTCCTACAAATCTGATAGTCCTTATGAAGTTCTCTGGCTCTTGGGAAATCAGAGGAGGTGAGAGCTACTCATGTCTTCATTTCCTTCCTAGTGAGCCCTGTGTGCTTTGGCTGTTCACATGCATACCCATGGTGAGTGGTATCTCATGCAAAATATCTTGGTGCACTGTTGTTTTGGGAGCAAATGCACCAATGCACCTTGAGTTTGAGGATTAGGGATCTCAAATAGCCATTCCTGCAAACAGGATTCCCCTTGCTCCCTTCTTCCTGATGCTGAAGCTGTCACTATACAATTAGTAAATCTATTATATTTATGTCACTATCTACTGTACTATTATGTCACTATACAATTAGAGCTCTCAGGCTGGAAAAAAAAAGACAGGAAGGAAAAAAAACACACTCTGAGAAATACTGAGTTGAAGAAACAGAAGACTTGACAGCCTTATGAGAGATGCAGTAGTGAAGCTTTGTGTTTTTATAATCTTGTTTTCCTGATTCCATCAAATTAGTGAGGAAATGCATCACTTGTTTGCTTTGCTCATTTATCTGTTGGTGCACTGTTGCCTTTCCAGTAGCATGCTATTTGATTTTTTCCTTTTCCAGTAATTTGCAGAACAAATTCCATCAAGAAGAAAAGAAAATGTTAGGTGTCTGATTTTGACCATCTTTCCATGTGGTTGAGGGAAGTTTGCAAATTGTCTCGATGCGTGCAGTCTAAACCTTGCCACTTCCAGTTATGTAGCTTTAAAACATTAGAAAACATAATGTTGAGAAACATTAGTAAAAAACATTAGAAAACTGTACTTGAGCAGAAACATCACCAAAGCAATGATGGTTTATTTAGAAACCTTATGGAAGCCCCAGTATTTTTGGAGTATTTGTGGGACCTTGTTTTTGGTGAAACCATGAGGCTGAGGCTGGAATTAATTTCATGTAATCTTAGGCATAAGATTGAATGTTGAACCATAGCACTAACATCCCTTTCCAGGCAGCTGAGAAGGTCTTTATCCTCAAGGCAGCTTCTGCAGCGAAGGTGGGGTGAACCCAATCCTGCTGCAGTGTGCAGAGGGGAGCAGCAACTGCTGGGTGTCTCTGTGAGGTCCTGGCAATCTTCTGCTTTTTCTCATGTTACAAGCGGCTCCACTGTGAGCTGGATTTTTGCAGGGGTCTCCGTAGATGGTCGTTCTTGCAATGAAACTTTTCCAGAAGTAAGCATTTCTTGTGCTCTTTTCCCTCTCAGTTTCTGGTTTTCTAAAGGTACATCTGATACAGAGCTGTTCAAATATTTGTCTTTAAACAAATAGGCTGGACAAGTGCTGAACACTGGGGAGAGAGCGCTGGGTTTTCCTGACATTGACTGGTGCCTGTTTTGTTGTGATTTTTATGAAATACTAATTACTTTTTCTTGTTCTCTGCTTAAGCTAAGCAAGAAATAGGTATAAAGTCTGGTTCACTAAGTGTGTGAGGTGATGCCAAGTGATGTCAGAGAGTCCTTTTCTGGCAACAATGGGCTGTTGTTCAGTATCCTCACACAGGTTAACCACAGAGCTGCTCCTGAGAATCCTTCTGATTTATGATGACATTGTTGGCAGCAGCAGAAAGCCCTCTAGCAGTGCTTTCCGCAGTGCTGTGTCAGCATTTTCTTAGATATACACACACTTAATATACGTATTTATAGCAGGGAATTCTGGCCCAGTTCTAGAGTTCATCCTGTTTTTCTTTGCACTTGAGTGATGTTTATTCAGCAGTAATGTATCTACCTGTGTCTCAGGTTGCAAATTTAGTGCCTATTCAAATATCAAAACTGTTCTGGTCACAACAGCCCTGGGAAATGAATGAAATTAATTATATTGATCATATGTTGCAAATGCCTTGCTAGGAGGAGTTCCCTGGGAGGGAAAGAGGCAATAATTCTGGTTCTGTAATGATACAACTTGTCTCAGTAAAGCACACATAATGGTATTAGAGAAGCAGCTCTGAATTCAAATATACAATAACTATAAGACGATTATTATTTGTCATCAGAACAGAGCTTCTGCTGTGTTTGAAAGACATGACTTTTCCAAATTGAAGAAAAAAAAGGCCTTTGATCTGAATTTAGCAAAATTTGCATTAAAATGTTGATTTCCTGTAGTATCATTCTTGATACCCTCTTTCTACCTTTCCCTCTGTCCCCCAGGAATTAAAGAAGCTCTACCCTGACTTGGCTTATATATAATTGTCCTTCATCTGTTTCTTATTGCTGTTCTCTTCTTGGGCAAAAATCCTGATAAAAACTACACAAATGAGATTTGTATCTTCAACCTTTATCTGAGTGTTTTTGAGGTTGGTTGTTTTTTTTTTAGTTTTGGGAGGCCCCCCCAGTCTTTGATTTGTCTAGAACAAGCTACAGTTTTCTCTGTTCTGAGGCAGTAACATAATGAAATGTTTTGCCAATAGTGAGCTACACACTGTATAACACCAATTTTTAGAAGGCAGCCTGTGGACTATGCTCAGGTCCAGTCAAGATCAGGAACAGTCACACAATTCAGGCTCCTAATCTTTTCTTCTAGTTTGTGAATGCATAGATAAAAAGAAGTGAAAGCACACAGGCACCTTCTTTATTATTATATTGGTATTTTACTGCATCTTGCAGGCAGTGGGTGCAGAGAAACCGGGTTAAGGATAAATGATGACCAACAGGAGGGATAAATTCACATGATCAGAAGTGGGATGGAAAGTACTTGGTAAGGCATTCCTGCTGCTGACAGAGATTGTGGGAATAGCCAGGCTACATCCAGACTATACCATGTTTAGCTCCAAATTTTTCCTTTGGGGACAAATCCCACAGCATATCATATGCAGGTACCACAGGCCTGACCTTTTCTTCCATTATGTCACTTCCTACTATGATGTTGTCCAGGATCTCAATAGACTTCTCAAGGAAATCATTTAATACCACCCATAGAAGAAATATTTCCTTCTTAATTTTGCAAAGCCTATTGCAATTAATATCTAGACATGCCTAGATTTGGGGTTCTCTGTTTTTCCTAGAGAAATTCTTATAGGATATGAGTGACTAATAATTTGTTCGATAAAGACAGTCCTCGATTGATTAACATTCTGCCTTTCTAAGGGTTTATTTTGAATAACTTGCCTGACACAGTAGGATTTCAAAAAACGCTGAGTTCTTTCATACTGTGGAATTATTCCTGGTCACAAAGTGCATTAAATGCAACATAAAGGCTTCAGTAAAGAGAATACAGTAACATTCTTACAGAGATCTATGATGCAGTTCTCAAGCTCACCTCAGCCATAACGTTTTTTCCAGGTTCTTCCCACTCATCTTTTTTCTCTTGTTTTTCTCTTGTTTACATTTGAATGGGATGTTTTTTTCTGTGTTGTCTGGGCTCAGACAGGATTAATTGTCAGTGCTGGGAAAGACTCCTGCACTCAGTTTTGTTGACCTCAGTCTTGGCATCACCCCCACCAGGTCTGAATATCACACAAAGTGAAAGTCCTGGGGTTTTGCTGCTTGGGAGCATGGGCTAAATGACTGCTAAGTGATATTTGCTGCTGGCATCTCTGTATTGGGAAGGTAAAGCCTATCATTTTCCAGACAGTTATACTGTGGATTTCACATAATTAGCAAGAAACCACATCCTTTGCCAAAAATCTTGTCTTATCAGAATTAAGTTTTCTGCTTCAGAAGATGGAGGGCTAGAGCTTTTCTTAAAGTCTTTTTTTTTCTTTTTTTTTGGACAGAAATTCATTTTTTGTTGACATTGCTCTTAGAAAAGGTAATAAATTTGTCTGAGGTTTCAAGAAAACTTTGATATTCAGCATTAAGGAAATCAGGCCCAAGGATTGTACTTTGGCAGAACTACTGAAGAGTTATCATTTCACAGGAAGCATGGGGTAGACTATACAACCCCTAATGTATTTGTCACAGCTTTTCTTATTATCTGAGAGAACATCTGATCCATTCTGCAATTTTAAATATACATTTTGATGATTATTATAAAACTTTTTACAATTAAGCACATGTCCAATGCTGACTGAATGAGGAAATGCAATGCCCTCCTAAGGCTTCCATTTTATGAGTGTAGAAAGTAAGTTTTCTTATCTGTCTTTTAAGTCCTGTAATAATTTCTGCTTCCATAAATGCACTGTTGGTGAGGTAATATTATTTATCAGTGTACAAGCAGTTTGCTGCATTGGGTAAATAGGGATGCAGTTCCAGGAAAGCTCAAAAATTAAGAAGTTTTAGTGAAAGGAAAAAACAGCTCTCTACTAAGAGTGTGTGTGTGCATATACATGTCTAGCTAAGTGTGAAATTGGTTCAGGTAGGGAAAATAAATAAATAGGTAAATAAATATAGCTGTGAGTCCCTTGAATCTGTCCTGGTCCTCTTGGACTGTGTCAGACAGCATATCCCTGTCCTAAGCATAACAATGTGTCTGGCAGGGTCCCTGTGCCTGTTTGTAATCAGCCAGACAGCATCTGCAGAGGAGGGTGAGATACAGCACAAATTGAAAAGCAAAGGGGAAGCCAGGACATAAAAGAGATAAAAGCAAACTTGCCATGAGCTACTGTTGTGGGTACTTCTACAACAATTCAGCTGAGTAAAAGTGCCAGGCTCTTTTCTCAGTATTCACAGAATCCCAGAATGGGTAAGATTGGAAGGGACCACAGTAAGGGACCTGGTCCAAGCTCCCTGCTTGAGCAGGGCCATCCCAGAGCACATGGCATGGAATTGTTTCCAGACAATTCTTGAATATCACAAGTGAGGGAGAATCTACAACCTCTCTGGGCAACTGTTCCAAGGCTCAGTCACCTGTCCCTTCATCCAGGTCATTGATGAAAAAGTTAAACAAGACTGGACCCAGAATTGAACCTTGAAGCACCAGGGACATTGATCCCAAGCCTCTGGAATTAAGGATGATGCAATGCAGTGGTGCTTAAGAATCAGTCAGCTGTTTTCAAAATTGTTTTCACTCCAACTTCTTGTGTGTTAATCTCATTAATCTCAATGTGACTACAAGCAGGCTCAAGAAAAAGGCAGTAAGTTTCTGGAACTGGCTCTGGAGCAGCAATAGCTGTATTTAACCCTTAATCTAATGGAGACATGCTCTTCTTTACATACTTCCCTGAAGCATGAAAAAAATAAAACGCACATGAATGGCAACATTTAACAAAGGTAGAGAGTGGACATCAGCATAATACAGAATTGTTTGGCTTTTGCTTACAAGTTTGGCTGAAGCACAAGTGAACAATTACACATCTCTTTATTTAGGCTGCTTTAACCCACTGGACCTTGCTGACCTTCCCTGCAGCAGGTTGCTTTGTCCAACAGGTCTAGCACATTTAAGGTGTAGTACATTTCAAGGTTATTTGTTCATTTTTTAAAAATTTTGTTTGAAAGAGACTGTTCCCAAATTTAATGTTGCACACTTGGCTTTAATTCATCAAGGTACTTAAGTACGTGCCATGTGTAAGTATAAATGATTAGATTACTGTCCACTTCAGCTGGAAGTACTGTTGCTTTAGATTTATATTCTGCTTGAGTAGCTTGTTGAACAAAGGTCCTCATTTGTAGCTAGGTTTCTTTTTTTTTTCCCCTAACTTTAAAAACTCTGACTTCACTGTTTTTAAAAAGATTCCAGCTTTTACAAGGAGAGTGGAATCACAACTGCCGTGGCCTTTTGTCCCTGTATGTATAAATCCTTCTTAGTGTGTGAAAGAAGAGGACCCTAACCACATGCCCAAAAATCCATGTATGTCTAGAAATTTTTAACTTTCTTATCTCTGGTGATAAGGACCAGACAATTTGCCAGGACAAAAACTTCAGATTCCCAAAGACCAGGTCACTGCAATAAAATCAGGGCTAAACAACTTCATTTTATGTGCCAGTAAGTTACGTCTTAGAGTTGACTGGTGAAAAGCAGCAGTCTCCTGTGTCCCATTCATTTATGCAGGACTCATGAGATTTCCTTTCAGTCCTTTACTCACCAATCAGCACTGTTGTATGGGATTTAGGAAGTCACTGATAAATATCACATAGCAGTACAGATTGATGAGAATGGGGTATGATTAAAGCTAGAAGTGCTTTTAAGGTGTCTGCAAGGTACATCCATGTGTAATTTTTCTCTTCTTTTATGTAATGAAAAAGTTTTGTCACATTTTAGTCTTAGGACCAGATCCCTCATCATGAAAATAATTGTGAAGTTCTACTTAGAAATCCATTACAAAGTAAGAAAGTCCCTCTTTTGGGGTGTGTAAACTTTAGAGTAAGATGAGTTTTAGGCATCAGGATGGTGATGTTAGGTTTTCCTGGAGCCTTTTCTTTGCCAGGCTGAACAAACCCAGCTCTCTCAGCCTGTTTTCACAGGGGAGGTGCTTCAGACCTCTGATCAACTCAGTGGCTTCCTTCTGGACCTGCTCCAAGAGGTCCATGTCATTTTTGTGTTGGAGGCCCCAGAGCTCCAGATGGGGTCCCAGAAGTAGAGGGGCAGGATCACCTCCCCCGGCCTGCTGGCCACAATTCTTTGGATACAGCCCAGGATATTGTTGGCATTCTGGGCTGGAAGCATGCACTGCTGGATCATACTGAGCTTTTCATCCACAAACAGCCCCAAGTCTTTTTCTCCAGAGCTTGTCTTGGTCCATTCTCTGCCCAGCCTGTATTTGAGCTTGAGGTTGTCTCAACCCAGGTGCATCAAATTCATGGAAATGTTGTAGAGTAAAGTTGTTTGGTTATGTGCAATCAGGGTAAGTTTACAGTGGAGGGAAAAATCCCATGATTTTTGTGAACTTTATGTTTGAACACTGAAAGTCTTTAATTGAAAATGAAATCCCTATTTTACTGAAAATATGAGGTTCCTTCAGCAGCTTCTTCCTAAAGATACAGCCCACAAAGGCTTGAAATACTGAAAATTGAAAACAATAATAATTACAGCTATGAAATGGGAAATTCTGCGTTTAATGTGATTATATCAATATCTGTCACTTCTTCCTAAGCCAATCATGACATCTCTTTCTATAGTTCTCCAATGAAAGCACTCATCTGTGTGCTTGTACATAATCTGGCATTTCTCCCATCTGTTCTCTGGATAATGAGTTGGGGTTTCTTTTTTCTAAATGTAGTAATTCCTTGTCCATCAAAAATAGTTTTGTTAAATACATACAGAGTAGGAGCTATGATGCTCAGTATTTTTCACTGAATAGTATTACATGAACATTTTCATAGCTCAACCTCTGATCTTTTATAGCTGTCTTAGAGTCAAAAAAGAAAGATGGGAGAAAAAGTACAGCTAATTTACTAACTGCTGACAAAGGCTGCAGATATGCAGAGAGTGGGAGTTGCTTCAGGAGGGGAGAATTTCCATTTTTACAAGGTATTTCCAAGGGCACTGCTTCTGCCGTCTTCCCCTTCCCGTAGTCACTTTGATTTAAAGGAGATTAAGTATATCCATGATTGCTTTGAGCCCTACTTCAGCTCACATCAAAGTGTGTAGAAAAACTGGCAATTAACTTTAAGGTTGTAGGATCGTGACCTTGCTTCTAAGATCAGAAATAGGATCACAAGTAGCAAGTCAGAGTATATTTTTCAGATTTTAAGTGGTTTTTTACTTTTTTTTTTCCTAAAGCTATTTGAGAATTTTGTGCCAGGAAGTTTTAATATGGTACTTTTCCCATCAGAAAAAAACAAAAAGTGAAATCCCATTTTGCAATGCATATTTTATATTTGTAAAAGTACACTTTTGTTAAAACACTTAAATTCCATTTGAGGGATCAGTCCAAAATTCTGTTGACCAGGCAACTCTGACTGCTGCTTAAGTGCCATTTAGAACGTGTCCAGAGGTCAGCTAAGTCTGTGCTGGCATGTGCAGGTGAGCTGCTGCCTTATCTAATTGCAGTTAGGAAGGCACATCTTCATTCTCCCAGCCCATCATGTTGACCCTGTGAATTTCTGTGCTAAGGGATTTGTGTGTGTAGGGCTGGTTGGTCAGGTGCATTACAGTGAATATATTTCAGCTAAAGAGCATGATCTAAGGTGATGGGGGGAGCTGACCATGGGAGCTGCTTTTGCCAAGGACAGCTCTGCTGCTCCAGGTGCAGATTGTGTAATGTCTTGCCAATCCCAGAAATAGTATCCTGACAGTGTCTATTTTACTCATTCAAAAAGGAGTTTGTATTCAGATATGACACTGTGGCACCCTGAGTTCGGGATTGGCGTGTATTTTGCCTGCAAGATAAATGCAGTGACAGTCCCTTTTCCCATGGGAATTGTCATGAGTGGACTCATGACAATTTCTGTGCAAGTGTAGGAGCTGCAAGAGTGAGATGCTGCGTTTTCAAACCCTTATACTGCAGTCATGAGGAAAAGCTGCTTTTACTGGAGGACGTGGAACACCACTTGAAAAGTATTGGTTCCTTTAGTGATGTGCAATGCTAACATCAAAAAGTCCCTCACTTGGGCTTGATGTGCTTTTCATTAAAGCTCCTTGGAGGTCAAACGGTGCCAGACAGGGTCCCAGAGGCACAGAGCAGAGAACAGAAGAACTCTATGAAGTTTACACGACACAGAAACGCCTTCTGCATATGGCTTTGCACAGAATACTCACTTTGAAATGTTTTTCCTTACATAAAAATCAATGGGTTTTTGGGTTTTTTTTTCAAAGCACAATCGCTTCTAAGGAGCTGTGTGATTTATTGTTTGTCCTGTACATTTTCTTTGCTTTATAGAATATTTAATTAGCAAAGGTCCTTCTGTTTCTGAGCCTTTTGAAATAAGTTCAGGATCTCTCTGACAGCTGCCATTTTTTATACCCTGATACCATTACCTGCAGCAAATGTCTGCTGCTCAAGCTTGCTTTTCTCTGATCTCCCTGCTTATTCCTTGCCTTGTATGCTTTTTTTTTTTTTTTTGGAGGCCAGATGGTGCATGCCACATGTAATTTGTGTCAAAACCAGTTAATACTGAATTGCTGCAGTACTTTTTTTTGTATATGGTGGATCTCATCTCATAACAGTTGATGGATTTCACAACTGGTTTTGTTGTAGGACAGTAAGTGCACTCTGAAAGAAGCAGGTACTCCATCACAGAGACTGAATATGATAAGACAGCTCTGTCTTATGTTATCACTATAAAAATGGTGTTTACCTCAGTATAGTTAGCATTACTTTCTTCCCATAATCCCAACACAGAATGTCTTTGTGAGAGTTGGAGGGAGGTGCTACTTCTCTCCCCTCCTGGCACCTCAGTAGATGTTGAGAATCTGCATTGTCATCTGGTTAGCAACAGCAGCGGCATAAAACAGATTTTGTTTCCACTGGGCAAAATCTATAAAATTACACTTTGTTTTCATTAAATCTGTTATTTAGGCTTGCAGCATGATGGATGACAACTAATTCCAGTGCAGCTGAAAAGATGATTTTAAAAGACAGTGAACCACAACAAAGACAAAAGCTTGTGTGGAAGACATGGTTGGCTTTGTGGCAGGAGTTACATAAAGGAACAGTATATTCATGCATGACAGCATCCTTTTCAGAGGGAAAAGGCAGGAAGATTAAATAGAGTGGATGTTACAACATGTGTTTAAAGTACTAAAGTAGGTTCCTTGCCTCAGTAACACATACTTTGATGAGAAGAATTTGAGATCATTTCAGATGCTAGAAGGTGAAATGTTCATGGCAGAGACTACAAAGCAGTGACATTTCTTTTGCAGGTGCTTGAGCGTCAGTGTTTATTAGTCATACATCACAGGAAAATCCATTTTGGTAATATAAATAACTGGTTGTACGTTCACAAAAGCAGAGTAAAGTTATAAAATCAAGATGTTGGTTGTAGCATTGCTCTGTGGTACATCTAACGTTTTCTGTACTGGCATTTTTTTAGTTTCAGTCTTACATGTACTTAATTGGATGAATCACATTGCAGTTTTTTGTGCAGTTACATCATCTCAATTATATAAAAAATTAAGAACCCAAGGACTTTTATTGATGGTTAAATCCATTTTTCTACCAGTATATGTGTAATAGATGAGTATGGGACATTAAATTAATGATTCTTGCAAGGTGCTAATCATTTCTTCTCCCTGATTATTAGAAAAGTGCCTTTCTTTCCTGCCTAATCTGCTTGCAGAAAAAAAAAATTGTATCCAGTTGCATCTGTTCTGTGCGGTTGGCCACAGAAGTTGTAATGGGATTAAAGAACCCAACATAAGTGACCCAATGTGTGTCACTGGTGGAATAGTTTCTGGATTCCTTCAGGATGGGATGGCAGGCTCTGATACCCTTCTAAAACTTATTATCCAAAAAGGTGTGATATCAGCCTGAAAAAGAAACTCACAGTATTCATTGGTCACCAACGTTTATGAAAATAGGACCTTGAACAGTCAGTGTGTGTTTGACCTTTTGACTTCCAGAGAATTCCTGGCAGCTTTGTACAATCAAAGGACTGTTTACGCTGGGTGTACAAGGCATGCTGAGATTGAGCTCAACCCCAGAAATACCAGGGGTTACTATGTACATGATTCAGATTAAATAAAAGAACAAAATGCCAAAATAGACTTCAATGTCTATGTAAAATTTGTAGCACACTCCTTCACACTCCATCTGCATCCAGCTGGCAGGACTTCTGGGTACCTTTTGCAGATAGCCACATTTACCTGCATATCTTTTTATAAAGTAAATATATTTTTAAAAAATATATATATACGCATACACATATATATTCATTTCAGTAATTGAATTGAGAACATTTGTGAGGGATGAAATTAGGTCTTGCTTCCAAAAAAATCTGTCTTTAAATCTTACAGCTTTATGGTAGTATGTTTTATATTACATGAATTACGCTCCTTAATGTGAGTATCTGGAAGATACATTCACCATCGGATTTAACTTGCATTTCAGAATGTCCACAGAAAAAGGATCAGCAGAGCAGTAATAAAAAACAGGCATTTAGTACATTTTTTTCTGACACATCTGTGAGCAGTAAAGAGACACAGGGTTTTACCAGCCCTGAGCATTCAATCATAAGTGAAACTTTACAACTGCAGTAACAACAGCACTGTGAAAACATTCACTGGATTGCCACAAACTCTCTACTTACTACTGAAATCCTTATATAAATATTGAATGAAATTTCTTACTGCAAGGCATGGCAAAAGAAAACAAACACACTTTCATATCCACTTTTTTCGCCTCTAAGGTACATCAGGTGACACGGAGGTACGTTAATTGAAGTTGATTTTTAAAGGCTTGATTTCCAGTCTCTGAGTTGCTACAGGTGTATCTCTCTTGTGGCTACTA
This sequence comes from Leptocoma aspasia, assembly GCA_013399835.1. NCBI lineage: Eukaryota > Metazoa > Chordata > Aves > Passeriformes > Nectariniidae > Leptocoma > Leptocoma aspasia. Next base: position 660,192 of record VXAX01005444.1, on the reverse strand, counting down.
GGAGCGAAGGACTGAAGCTGTCAACATAGCAAAAGAAAACATCAGGAATACACAAAATCTGTGTATGTGGCCACATACAGCTTCTGTATTTTTCTCTTTAGCTTAGCATCTCACAAAAGCTGACAAGTTAATTTAAAAATTGGAGTCTGTTTTGTGTTTTGATAGTATTAGAAAAGGATGTTTATACAAGAGGCTTTAAAGGATGCAGACATTCCCTTAGTTTGTAAAGCTTCAGCTCTGCATGTCTAGGTAAACAAGGTTTTTGCTTCATACAACCACAGGATCATTTAGGGTTGGAAAAGACCTTTAAGGTCATCAAGTCCAATTATTAACCCAGCACAGCCAAGTCTATCATGAGGAATGCTGTCTTATTTATCTTTCTGTGGATTTTATTTTCTGTTTGGTTTGGGTTTTTTCCTGTTTAATCACATCTTCTGAAAATATTTTCAGCATTTCAGAATTGCAGTAAATTTTTGTCTGACATGGGATGAAAATAACACTACAAAAAGAAAAGCATGTACTGAAATACTGATATGAAATGTTTTCCTGTTTTATTAATTGTGTTAATACCATCTGAACCTGCAGAACTGAATCTAAGAAGTTTCTGTGTTCTTCTGCTTTTTCCTTAAGAAAGCCAAAGTATAAGAAAATTGCCAGAATGTTGATGCTGTGCCCAGAACACTGAATTTGCTTAATGCCAGGAAAATCAGATACACACATCAGCAATTGGTTAGATGGTAACACAGTTCACTGTTTTTACCAGGGAGACACACTGCAGTGAGGGTCTTTCATGGAAGGAACTTTGGACAATATCCACATCATAGGGAGTTCACCAAAGTGTGTGAATTCTGGGGTGAACAGGATTTTAATACAGGTACTGCTAGTCTGGAAGCAAGTCATACAATGGCAGAAACTACAGTTAGAAATAGGCAATAAATGCCATTCTGTGCATTAGGGCCTGGATTTCCAAAGAAGTCTAAGCTTGGCTTGTTAATGGCCTCTGAGAGCAGGAGTGTGTATGAGAGACAGGGATCTGAACACCACCTCACGGGCTAGGATGAGATCTGTGCCTTGAATTGGAAGTGCCACTTCTAAGTTCAAAATGAAACACTGGCCCCCGCACCATTCACCCTTCCCTAGCACTCAGCAGAGAGCTTCTGGCACACATCCACTTTGGGCAAGCCTGGGCAGGTTGCAGTAGAGAGAAATCTGTCTTCTGGCCCCAGCAGCTGATAACTGCAGTTCAAAGGGGTTGCATTTGTTCCAGGGCCAACATCATGGAGCCCATGTGGTACATCAGGTCGTCTGCTGCTCTCTTTCTGAAGTGATGTTGCTTGTAGAAGAGTTAAAACTTGAAGAGAGTACTGGGTGGAAATGCTTGAAAAAAATGTCAGCCTGCTTTCTGAGGGAAGAGCACCTCAAGAAGAGGTGCTTTGGTATTTCTGGGTACTTTTCAAGCTCCAGGTTTGGGACATCAGAGTTGCATACCTCGACATCAGCATTGTTTACTTCAGGAACAGACAAGTAATGTGCATGCTGGGAACTGAATTAAGCTGACATGTCTTCTGCATTTAGCAGCAAGTGCTGCAAAGTGGGCCAAAACCTACACGTGTGCCTGTGGGCAGTGCTTTCTCAAAGTAAGTATAGGTTTTTATGAGTGCATTGCCCACGGGCATCTGTCATTCACAAAACCATTCACAATAATGGGCTCAGGATTTATCATAACAGCAAGAGCAAAGACCAGAGGTAGTAAGGGTTGGCTGACCCAGATGTCACCAGTGAATGAGGATGGCCCAGCAAATGGGTAAGGCTTGTTGTGATCTTCTCACCCAAGGGTATGCTTTGGTTCTTTGATTTCTGCTCTCTTTGCCTTCCATACTAGCCATGAGTTTTCAGAGTCTTGCCTTTCCTCAGAAAATGTGATTTTTCAGGGCTGTGGAATAAGTGAATTGCAGAGCCTGTAGTTTCTTTGGCATCCTGCCGATCTGCAGCTCCTAGCTCAGCTTCCCAGTGCGGGATCACCTGCCTCCTGGTGATCCCGCACTGGGACGCACTGGTGATCCTGTTCCTGCTCATCCTGCACTAAAAAGTATAGCAGTCAATTGAATAAAATCTTGTTTTGAAAAGCAATTTTGCATTAACATTAAGGGAATATGAAGACCCTAAAGTGAGGTTATGTTTCGTTTAGTTTGGATGAAGACAGCAACTCTGTAATTTATTTTTGTTAACATTTCTATATTAAGTCTGTCAGAGTATCAGGCTAATTTTGAAGATTTGTAAGCAATTAGGTGGTGATGATAGGATAAGTAAAATGTGTGACTGAACTTGTCTGGTCAATAAAAGGAAGGGATGAACCCTTCTGTTTGGTTTCCAGGTAGGTCAGAGAGAAGTAATTGCTGTGTTCTCAAATTAGAAACCAGAACAGTTGTTTTGGTGTGTTTAACCTCAGCCACACGCAGCACGTCCTCACAGTAACCTCCCCATTTGCTTATGAATAATACCTCATCAAAGAGCCAACTGGCCACCATTTTATTATGAATTCTAAAATACAGCATAAAATTAGTAACATCAAAGAGACCACTCAAGAAACTAAGGCGGGCCGTACCTACCACATGCAGAGGTTGTGTTTCTGTTAAATCTAGCTTCAGGTGGCGATGCTGAGTTTGCTCCAGAGAGGCTGCCTCAGCTCACAGTTTCTCTGACCAGAATAATCCTTAGTTCCGAAAGATTTTTAATCTACCTGAGTGATTTTTGCATGTTATTGAAAAGAAATTCTTTTTTCCACCGATATCCTAGCTTGACACAGTTCACGTTCTTGTTTAAAATGGAAAAAATGAACATTATTCTGTACTTTTAGCATTGTTGTTTTATCTTCTTATAGAAGAGCCCTGCTGTGCAGTGTGCCAAGCATGTCTTCACTTTCTAGGAGGATTACCTCCCTTTTCTTCATTTTACCTGTCCGTGCAACCAAGAAAACAACACTTTCCTTGCTAGCTAAAACTAAAGTAAAGCTAAATGCTTGCTGCTGTTCATTCTTTTTAATCTAGCTTTAAAACTACACCGCTACATTCATCAGCAGCTCAGAGTTTCTGAAGGCAAAGGCATTTTACATCATGACAGTAGTGAAGAATACTTTTTTTGTATGTTAATGAGTTTTATTTTTAGATTAAGAGTAAATGGGTGCTGGCATCTATTGCAACATAAAATTGAAAGAGACTAAATATTTTGTAACACTGCACCTACATTTGGCAATAGCAAGACACAAAGAAATTTCCCAGCTGGTGTGTAACTCTCATGGAGTCCTGGCTGGTTTTAGACTTCCCTGTAGATTTGTCAGTCAGAGCTCTAGGAAGATTCAGAGATACTCAGTACATATTGTCCAAAAATTTTTAGAAAAACAGGAAATTATTAGAAGTCAGTGGCAAAAAGAAGTACAGTGACAGTACAAGGGAACTCTTTTAGGTTACGTGGATATTGAAAGGCATAAGAAACCATATTTTAGAAACTTGGACTTTAATAATGTGTGATAAAGCTATGGCCAAGCCATGTCAGTCAGATGTCACTGGCAAAACTCCTGTTTAAATCAGCTACTTAAAATATATCTCAAAGCTGAGCATATAAAAATTCAGGCATATTTTGGAAAAACACTATTATGTACTTTATATTAACTACTATGTATTTACTAATCCATCAGTGTTTCAAATCTCTCCCAAAAAAAGTATTTTGTGTGTACCTTGGTGTCCCCAGGAACAAGAAAAGTCATAAAACCTACTGGGAAGTGTGTTAAAGTCACATCTTTTTTTCCCTGGTGTGGTCATTTCTAGATTCCCTTGCCAACTCAGTTTGCTATTTGATTTTGGTATTCCTCCATGACCTAGATTTTTTGGGTTCAGCAAACACAAAAAAGGAGGAAATCTCTATCAAATTATACAGGTACACCAGCTTTACCCCCTTATCTCTGGAACATTCTTCTAGCCCGTCTGGTAACTTGAGGAAAAGGAGAAGGTTCTACTCCAAGGAGAAGGTTCAGACTCAGTGGTCCTTCAGCCTTTGGTGGGGACCTGGGATCTAAACCCATATGATACAAGTTTTGCTACTTTTCTGAAATTTTGAATTTAAAAGGAGACTCTTATAGAAGGGAACTTTCTTGCTTTTTTACCTGGAAATCCTTCCAGCTTCCCCTACCAAAACTTTAAGGTAGGATGAAGTGCCAGAAGATTATGCTAGACACCAAAACAGTGCTTTTAAGTCTATGAAGGAAAAAATGAAAGGCCTCTGGCTTGAATAGAGAGGACTGGGGGAGAAAAAAAGAGAGGTGATAGATTTACAATGTAAATGCAGCCCTGTATAAGTGACCTAAAAATAGACAAGCATTTCATATTTCCTGTTATAAACCCCATGAAATTTTGAAAGTACTGAAGTATTGAAGTTGGTTTGGTTTTTTTTAAGTTCCGTGTGCTTGAGTTTAACCCATGTCGTATGTCAAGCCTGCATGGAGGAGAGCTGCCACCTTTAAGAGAGTGCTTGGCCAAACCAGTCCCCACCCCATTACTGAGAGCTGTCATTTCACCCAGAGGCCATAACTGCAGGAAATAAAATCAATAGGAATGTTACAGGAGTGTGTGTACATACCAGTCCTCTAAGTGACTTATTTATAGTCTGTGATGTCTATTCATTAAAATCTCGCAGAAGTCATCGTCCCCTGGCCCTTAAGCTGCAGAATTCTATTTAATACCCTCTTGCTCAGAAACCAGCAGCTCTCCAGACACTGTTACACAATGCAAGTTATGACAAAAACTCAGCCTCGAGCTCCTGTCACTGAGCTTTAGTGTGAGGAGTTTGGCCAGCTGGGGATCAGGGCACGGCTCGGGGACCCTGTTTGTTTTCCATGTAAGAAAATCCCACAGCATTCCCTGCAGTGGTGCTTGGTGGCAGAGCTGGGGCATGGTCAGCCAAAGCACGGGATGCATCACTGTCCTCCTTCACAGCCAGGGAACGTGAGCAGCAAAGGGGAAGGGATTTGCAAATGCTCGCTTGAGTTTTGGTAGCTGTGGTCTAAAGCAAGTGAAATATCAGGATTTTGGAATGTCTGGGAAGACAGAAAGGCATACATGGTGCTTGGGATTGGGTTTTTAATTATTCAAGCAAGTAGCTGTCGTTCATATCAGGCAGGTGCTGAGAGGTATTTAAATGCTGTTGTAGTCGGTGGGAGTGGAACGCTTAAATACCTTTCAGAGGTTAATGTCAGAGTTCAAAAGAAGGGCTTCAGAGACATTGAACTTCACCTCTGTAGAGGAAATGAGTTGGAAGCTTTTGTCTTGAGGTCAAATTGAGTGGGGTGCCTCTTCAGTCAGGCATCCAGCCCCACACCTGTACCTGGCACCTGCCAAATCTGCACAGCTAGTTGCTAATGGCCACTGGGCTAGTGCTCCCTGTTGGAATCCCAGACTGGGAGGTTCCCTCAGAAATTTGCAGACAGGACATGTGACACCATGAAATACCAACACCTGCTGCTCTGCCTTTCCTTGAAAGAGCAGCACATACAAAATGTTGTAGGGAGAAAGGTTGGTTTTGTTTTTGTGAGTTTTTTTATGAAAGCAAGCCAAAAGTTTATGTGTAGGGAAAGGTTTTCCTTGACTCTCAGTTTATTAATAAAATCTTCCTTTGTTTTTTGTACCAGTGACAGGTCCTACATTTAGTAAGACAAAAATATCTCTAATGTTATCTCTGTGGTTCACTTTTCTTTTAGTTACAATCCGCACTAGAGGATTCTTCCAAGGTTTTTTCAAGCTTCTAAATGCCTACAAGAGTTGCTATTAACTTACCACAATGCTCTGCCAACCATCTGTTGTGGCTTATATCATTAAATATCAGTAGGGGCTATGTATTACAGAACAGGGAGAAAAGCTCTGACAATAAAACTTGTCTCCCAGAGGAAACGATGGAGAGCCAGAGGCTACATATTTTTGGAGATTTAAAGCAGTTCAGGCTGAGGTGTAGGAGCTTTACTGCAGGGCATTTTTGCAATCCTATCTGTGCAACCACAGAGGTCTAAAGTCTTCCTGGTCCTTAGCGGGCAGAAATCAGGAGGAAGGCTGTAGACCTTCAAGAGTAAGTTACCTCTTTCTAACTGTAGAGCACAATATTTTTCCATAATATTTTTCCATAATACTTTTCCATATTTTTCCACAATATTTTTCCATAATAAATTTGCATTGCAAATGAAACATGTCTCTCATAGGAGAAGTATACTTCTGTAAACCGGGACAACTTCTCATAGGAGAAGTCTCATAGGAGAAGTAGACAGAATATACCTTCTATGTATTTGCATTTCAATAGCACCTGAAATGTGTTGCAGGTCTTCAGTTTGCATCTGGCTGTCTTGGATAGTCAGAAACCCAATACCCAGAGGAATTGCTTTTTAAGGGAACGGTTCACAGTTGGGTCATGAGATTATAGCAGATTTCACAGAGACTGACTGATGGAAGAATTGCAGCCAGTTTGGGCTCGTGGAGTAGCTCTGCGTGTTTATATCTCTGCATGGTCTGGTTTTATCTGCTTTACCCAAAGGAAGAACATACTTAAGGTTTTCTCCTAAACAGCCTTAGCATCTGACTTTGCAAATGCCACTTTATTTCTTCCATTGCAGTACATATGCAACTTCTCTGGTGTCTGTCCTGTCTTTCCCAACTTCTCCAGCTAGAACAGGCATGGCAGGTAAAAAACAATTAACAGCAAAGCAGTATACAAAACACCCTTAGTAACTTGCGGTTAACCCCCAGTTATTCACCAGTCCAGACTTCTGCATTCAGCTGTGACAGTGTCCTGTGGGAACAAAAGAATAGCCCAGCATACAGTAAAGAATGATTAAGGTGATAGCCTAGAAAATTATACTTCTCCAATTCATTGCAGTTCCTAAGGATGTGTTGAGACAAGGAACCATGGATTGCCAGTGGGCATGTTTGTACACAAAGATACCAAGTATTTTGTTCAGACAAGCCTAAGTTCATACTGATAATGACAAATTTAAATCCAGTGAGTGTGCTCTATGTCCAATACACATGGTATTTCATATTCAGAAATATTTTTGTTTGCTTATTGTTGGTATGGCTTATAAAAGTAACCAGAAACAAGAGAGAGTCCAGACCTTCACTCCAAATACTCTGTGGCTCATTGCAAATCATGTCATGGCTTGCTTTTTGTGAAAGTAGTGTTTCTAGAAGAAATAGCCAAAAATGTCCATTTCATTTACTAATATTTGGCCAAAATATATAAAAGTTCTTTAAAAAGAGAAAATAATTTAAAATATTAGCCTTCTCTTTGATTTTTAGCAACTGGCATTCAGTTATTTGGTGCCCAGTGTACTCAGAAATGCTCTAGAGTAGCAATTTCTAAGACTTTCCTCAATATGGCAGGAAAAATTATACAGTGCACAGATAAACTCAAAAAATGCTGTTCTTCATCTGTGGGTATAATCCGTTACTTATCTGCCTTTATTTTGTTCCTGTACTTGGTTACTTCACATATTCCTTCACTGTGTCCTCATTAGTACCCAGAAACGCACCCTTCATGAATGTCACCAGTGTTGTTATCAAACACAGATGTGAAGAAACCACTGAGATTTTCTTGATACTTTTTCAGTCACTGGAAATTTCTTTGTTCTTCTCTTTGGTTCTGCTCCAACACTGTAGGAGTCGGTGATTGTCTTTCCATCAACTTCAATGGGATTTGGATCTTGCCTTTAATAGTTCCCCTAAATTAATTTTATTTTCAACCTTAAAATATGTCTCAAATTTATTTTATTTTAACATTAATTATGTTTTGCTACTTGGCCTTCATGGATTTTATGTATTTTTGAATACTGCCTTTATTCCATCAGTTGCTTCTTATAAAATTTAAACCCTGTTGTTGTCCTTTGCCCATGCACTAATTCTCCTGCTCTCTCACACTCTTTTTTTTACTCAGCTAACAATAAACTACTTACAGTTTCTTCTTCTGGGGGTTTAGTTTTAGGTTTCACTCCTGGAAGTATCCACATTGCTCCCAAGCCAACTCCACCACCTCTCTCAGCTTTAACAAAACTTGTCTGCTGTGCCTCTTTGGCAGTACACATTGCAAATTTCTCTCAAGAAAATAGGTTTCATTTAATCAAATCAGGCAGTGTATTCACAACCATTTCTGACAGTGAACTTTTCATAGAATCACAGAATTATAGAATGGCCAGGGTTGAAAGAGACCTTAGTTCCAACCCCCTGGCATGGGCAGGGACACCTTCCACTAGACCAGGTTGCTCAGAGCCCCATCCAGCCTGGCCTTGAACACTTCCAGGGCCAGTGTCTCACAGTAAATAATTTCTCCTTAATATCTGATCTAAACCTCCTCTTTCAGTTTGAAGCCATTCTCCCTTGTCTTGTCACTACATGTCCTTATAAATAGTCTATAAGGACTTTCCTGTAGGATCCCTTCAGGTACTGGAAGGCCACAATTAGGTCACCCCAAAGCCTTTTTTCCTCCAGGCTGAACAATTCCAACTCTTTCAGCCTTTTATCACAGGAGAGGTGCTCCATCCCTCTGATCATCTTGGTGGACCTGCTGTGGACTCATTCCAACAGGTCCATGTCCTTCCCATGCTGGGGACCCCAGAGCTGGGTGCAGCACTGCAGGTAGGGTCTCACCAGGGCAGAGCAGAGGGACAGGATCACCTCCCTTGACCTGCTGGCCTGCTGCTTTATAGATGGCCCTCTCTGTTGTTCAAAAGCCGGATCTCAGCAGTGCCCAAGACCAAATACAGAGCAAGGGCAGAAAGACTCTCTGCTGCTAACAGGAGGAAAAGGTTATCCCCCTGACTCATGTCATATAATGTCGCTTGTTCATGTTAAGAGGCTTTGGCAGATGCATTACTTTGTTACTTTTGGTTGGATTTTTTTTTTAAAGACTTGGAGCAAAACTGATGTTACACAAGACATGAAAGTATAGGCGATGCCAGTAATGTGGCAGGATGTAGAAAAATGGGAGGCAAAGCCAGGTATGAGAAAGCCAGTATTGAGATAGCCAGCGTTTCCCTAAAAACTTGCACCTAGAGGAGAAATGACTGCCAGCAGCTTGGTGTTAGAGGAAAAAATAAATTGGCCTTGCTCCCAATTCTAGTGGGCGCAGCACAAAAAACACCAAGATTTTTGCAGGGTTTTGTACTGCCTTTCATAAGGGGAAAAGCTGTGGCAAAGGAAGTATCCACTCACTCTTCCATGCCACGGTTACTATGAATCAGTGAAGCCCTAAGAGAGGATCTGGCTGCTGTTACCCAGGCTTTCTCTGCCCTGTGTAGAAACAGGGCAAATGATTTCCTTCTCCAGTGCTTTTGGTCCTGTATCTTCCTTGAACAGGAAATTAATACAAAAATGGAAAGTAGTTTGCCATTAACATGGCAGTGATTATCTGACGACCAGACTAGGCATCTATTGAAGTCAAAGGGAAAAAAAAAAAGCATCAGCTTCCAAGGGCTTTGGCTCAAGGCCTAGGAGAACCTCTTCAAATTTCTGAGGATTGCTAGGCTACTGAAAAATAATGTACGTACAGTGCTTCAGTGTACATATGTTGCTTTGATTATTTCATGGATATCACATGCTTTGATGTTGGAGGCTACATAAAGACCGCCAAAAAAGATCTGTTAACTAATGACTGTTTATGCTGTAGTAGGCAAGTGCTGAAACTGAATTTGGCCTTTTTCCCCTGGGATGGAATCCAAATAAATGTCATGAAGTAACTGCACAAACAGCACTCACTGGAAAAAAAAGGTCTTTGTTTCACTAATAAGCTCTTTTAAGGAACAATGGATACAGTTTCTCAGTTTTCTTTGCATCTGACAAAATAAAGCAGGCAAGAATTCTATTTTAAAGCCATTTGAATGAAAGCAATGAAAATTGGTTTGCTTAACAAAGGTAACTTGACTAACTGTTTGTTGTCGTTAGGAAGATGTGAGAACCCATATGAATGTTTCTTAATTCCTGGAAGAATTGCATGGCAGAGGAGGTTTGCTTGCTTGCTTGTCTGGTGAGGGCAGTTGGGTTCCAGCACATCAGGCAGATTTCACGGGCCAGAATACACCCAAGAGCTGTAAAGTAGTCAGAGGATGCTGATGCTCAGCAACTTACAAGAATGTGTTTTTTGTAGGGAAGTTATACTGCCATTAATTTACTTGTGATTCTTATTGAACTGCAGCTTGGGTAGCTGTTTTCTGTAATTCCTAGTAGCTTTCAATGTCTGTGATAGTACTTTCGGGACAAATGCTCTTTTATTTGAACGTCTTGGAGCCAGATTCCTTCTGATGTCTGGGTTACTCTGCATCCATTACACACTGAAGCAACTGCTAGTTTGAGCCATGGACAGACTTCTCCAAATCCAGCCATGTCAGCAGAGTAAGTTCCAATCTTTAGCTACTTGCTGTACTTCCCCTGCCAAAGGCTGCTGCCCTCTCCATCCACTCACACCACTTGTGCAGGAGCTCCCTCATTTGTTTTAAGCAAAAACCAGCTCCATTTGTTTTGCTCATCATTGGTCTGGACCAAGATAACAGGCTCAGCCTGAAGCTGCGCCATGTAGGAAGTGTTCATACAAACTGTTCAATGAGCACATCAGTGGGGGTGATCCTTAATGAGGAGAGCATGGAATGGTGCTGAGAAGCTGAGAGTAGTAACCCCTTCCAACTCACAGCAGGGTTCCCAAGAGGACATCTGTTCATGGCTTCTGTCTGCAGCTCCTTTGTAGGTCTGACCAAAGTGCTTCTGGCATAAAAAAGTGATTCCTACTGGGGAAGGGGGGAAATAAAAACTAAAAACTAAAAACTAAAAAAAAAAAAAAAAAAAAAACCAAAAAAACCAAAACCTAAAAAAAAAAAGGAGGAGGAAAAAGAGTTGTTTTAAATATTTTCTGTAGGGAAATGTTAATTTGGAAGCAGTTCAAAAAAAAAATGAAGTGGTGCCTCTAGTGAAGAAACTGATGTTTTATCCACTGATTTCAGTGAAGCTGGGACTTGACATAAAAACATCTGGTTCGATATTTCTCACAGAAAACTCCTTTTGAATTGAGATCTCAATTTGTAGATTTACATGTTTTTCATTACAAAAGAAAATTGGTTTCTTCACTTCTAACACCTACCACTGTACTCCTACCAAAAAAAAAACAGGAGCACACTCTACTCCCAGTCATCCTATAAAGACTTCAGCTCCAGATCCTCACTGCAGATTTTGGCCCTAGCTATTTAAATGGTAAACTGCATTATGACTGTATGACTCTAGCCTGCAATCTGTAGAGGTGGTAAACCTCCCTTCCACATGGCTCTTCTGCTGTGAAGTCTGAAGAACAAGCACAAGGTTTACTGCCTGCATTTTGCAGCACAGGAGACTCGCCCTTGCCAGCAAGACAGACGCTCAGTTTGCTGCCCACTCCAGCTCCCACTTAGTGCTTCAGAACCCAGACCTGATGTGAATGCACATCGTTGATTTGCTAAAAAAATATATATTTCTTAAAATAAACACATTACAGTGGGGCAAAATTGAAGTTTTGCTGTTCGCATTTAGCCCAGAGCATTGTAATTTCTCATTTCTTTGCCCTGTAAATATGCATTAAAAACCCCCAGCTTGCAGAATACATACTCTTAGTTACCATATTTCAATAAATATCTCTCAGCAGATTTTCTATGTCAAATAATTTGACAATCTGTTGGTGTACAGCTTTATCAAGGGACTTTCAAACAGTATGGAGTAGATCCCCCTACAAACTGCAGAGCTTTTCCACAATTACCCCTGTGTGTTGCTTAAAAAACATTTTCAGAACAAACTGTGTAGTCCGTCTTTAAATCCCACCATCTCTTATTTCTTCAAAACATTGACCTTAATGAAGGCATAAATCCTTGGTGCTTAATCTTTCTAAAGAAATGCAGTAGTGTTTGCACAGAAAGGAAATTATGAAAAAAAAATCAGTAACTACTGAAAAAGCACAGAATATCTCAATATCACCATTTATATAAACATCAGAAGCTGTTTGCTTTATAGCAAAGAACACAAAAACTGACTTTTATCTCCTCCCCCACAGATTTCAGTAAATAGTAGTCTCAGAATGAAATTATCTTCAGTGTCAACTGTGAAACCATGCTATGATGCTGTAGTTATAAGGATGGTTCCAGCTTCAGTATACCTCTGCAGACTAAGCAAGAAATATCTTATAAGTAGGGCCTGTTAAAAGAGGAAAGGGTATAATTTAAAGATCAGTATATAAATAAGTTGTAACTCTTTTTTTTTAATCTATATTGCTTTTCCTAAATGTACTAAAACTGTAAAGTAATATCAGTGGAAAATTGCAGCAGAATTATTTGTTTTCATAGTTCATTTATAGTTAATTTCCTGTACTAGTAGTACAGGGAAAATGATTTAGCAGCGAGTCTAGTGTGAATTCCTTACAAGAAACCAAAAGATAAATAGCTTACTCCCCACTGCCTAAAGGTTTGGGAGTGTGGATGAGTTGAATTAATAAAATCTTTGGAGCCTTTGTGTGCTCCAGTATGGAAGGCATGAAAGGTATTCCTCCACTGTGCAGTTTATTTTCTGTACATGCTCTCCAAGAAGGCAGCCTAGAGATAATACAGGACAAATTACCTTCAGCTTTGAAAATCACAGTCTGCTTTTAAGTTCCCTTCAGGTGCAGCAGAAGGCTGTGGGCTTCCCACCCTCTGCCTGAGGAAAAACCAAAGGTGCCCCTGCACAACTAAGGCATTTGGCAATCAGATGATTTGCTATGCTTTTTCCATTCCTACAGAGATACGTGGTGTTGTTCTCCATGTACATGAGCCCAGCTGTGGTAGCTCACCCTCCTAATTTCTCCTCTGGCAGCCAGAAGGATGTTTATTGTGAGGGTCACTCCTGTGTCTGAGTGCTTGGCTGCTGCTACACTGAGGTCGTTCTGCGCTTTCTTTGCCCGTCTCTCAGCTGTTGCTCAGCACTAACCTGCTGGCACTGTCCATTTGAGGGGAGGATGAGGAGCAGGAAGGGGGAGGACTTCTCATCACAGCTTGGCAGGAATTTTATTTTGGTGTAATTTGTCCCTTTCTTGGAACATATACAGGTACAGTAGGGTGTATATAAATACTCCACTGAAATATATGTGGGTAAAGAGTAAGAGACACAACATGTCCCACTCTTTTCTCATTGGTGAACTAATCAGACTAGCAAGTAGATATTAAAGGTTTGTGGCTGCTCCCCACTTTTCCTGCCCTCCAGCTGTCTGCTTTTGAATAACAATTTGCATTTCCTCCCAGACTTCTACTAATAAAAGATCTCAGTCTGACTGGTTCTGAGCTACTTTGACTAGAGAGGACTGGACTGAACCTGCTGACCAGCTGCTGTTGTAGCTCTGAAAAACAAATAAATTCATCTCCCACACATTTACTCCCACACATTTTCTTTCATCTGTTACGTATGAGATACAGTACAAATGGGATGGTCTCAATTATGAAGATCAGAGGAGTTACATGATTAAGCCTGCTTCTCTATTTCATTGATATCCAAAAGTAAAATATACATTATGCTTTCTTACCTAATTCACAAAGCTTTTCTATACTGGAATATATAAATCTAAGTTTAAATACTCAAATCAAAACATGAAGCAAGAAAATGCATCACTGCAATAAGCTACTAAAACTTTGTTGTTCATTTTGTAGAGGATAACTTTGGCTCTTCAATATTGTGTATTAAACCAGAGGTTCATATTCTTGACTAACAAAATGCAGCTGAAGTTACTGATAAACCAAAATGTGAACTGATAACAGAACATTTTTCATTGGGTCTGTTCTACTTTATCCATCTGGAAAATAAGGATTGACCAATCTGGTATCAAAGAGTTGGAAAGTTTAACAATGCTGGCAGCTCATTTTAAAAGGCTGCCTAATGATGAAGTCCATTAAGGGCTGTTGTTAACGTGCTGTGGTGGATATTGATCATCAATCTGAGACAGGAGCTCAGTGCTCACCATGTGATCACAATGTTGTTGTGGAAAGACAAGGCTGAATGTTGAGCTGAGCTAAGCTTAGCTTAAGCTAAGTAGCAATTAACTGTGTTTACTTTTAATCTTTTCAGATATGGCAATTTGAATTATTAGCATACAGGTTCGTTGTGTGACTGTTAAGATGTTGGCTTAACTCTGAAAGGTGCTGAGAGTTGTAGCTGAGCAGCTGACAAGTTCCACAGTATTTGTACTTCTATAATACTGCTGAAAACACTCCCCCTTGATTGCATAGAGTAGGACCAGGTCCAAGTTTGGATGTTGTCCATGGTCTTCATAGGCAGAGAGAAAGGCGGTGAGACTTGGAGTGTGGCTGGATAGGGACAGCAGTCACGTGAGGTACCTGCAGGTACACACCTGCTTGGATGACATGCTGTAAGTATTTAGTGTACTCAGCCACATATATATGGTCTTATTAAAATTATGCAAGTAATTAGACTGTAAGGATAAAGAGATTTGCAGTGAATGTACAAATAAAAAACACTGGCTGCTTCCTACAAAAACAGATGGCACTAATATTTGTGAATTAATTGAAATAAGTTGACAATGACTTCCTAGTGAAGGTCAAGGAAACTTAGGCAGGTTTGGATTATCCAGCAGCTGGAGAAGGTTATCTTATTTGCGCTGTTTCTACACATAACTGTAAAATGACTACTGCTGAAATCCATAGCAGCCCTGTTTATTTACTTTAGAAGTGTAAAACTGACATTTATTTTATAGTAGGAAACAATATTTTAATGACTTCCCAGTCAGGAAATAGTGTAATTACTGGACATACAGGAGCCACCACTCACATGGACAAGAAATGCTGGGTATGGATTGCCAGAGGGGCTTGACATGTTCCCTACTGAAGGACTCTTAAACCCTCTCAGAACAGTCTCATGGATCTCCCACAGATTTTAAAGATGGGAAGCAATGGCTGTGGAGAAAGGGCTAGGAAGGTAGTGGCATATTCCCACAGGGATCTGGCCTAGAGCTTGAGCTGTTGAACATTTTCATGAGTGATCTGCACAACGGTGAGACGACAGTATTTGCTAGTGATCCAAGATTATTTTAGCTAATGGCATTTAAAGTTAGTTGTGTGCATGACACTGAATGGCAGATGAAATTCAGTATCAGTTAATGAGAAGCAATGCATACAGAGAGAAACCTTCTTGCTCTATACAAGGCATGCACTGAATTAACTGTTACCACTCAGGGCAGAGATGAGGAGTCCCTGTAGAGGAAATCTTCCATTCATTCCCCAGATGCTGTACAGAAAAGAATTAGGAATGGCACAGAGAACAAAACAAACATCTTGTACATAATAAATATATAATAAATAAATACAGAACAAATACAGATTTCCAAAGCAGTGACATGGTGCAAGCATGGAAGACGTGCCTAATCAAGTATTTGACAATCTGCCCTGAAGAAAGATCAGGGCTTTGCGCCATGATGCCTGTATTGACAGGCAAATGTCCCTGGAATGGAACAGTGCACCCTTCTGCCTATTTTGCTCCAAGTCCAGCAGTGTCACCAGAGGGGGCAGGTAGGGGTAGTATCTTCTTCATCACTGTAGCAAGACTTGTCAGCAGCCTCCCTCCAAAAGGTTTTTCATGAGATGCAGAATTTGCAGTTCTTGGGTACATTTAGTTAATGGTAAGCGGGTTCCTGAGCATGTCTTGTTATTTTACGTTACATATTTATATGAGCTTAACTCTCAGATACCAGTTTTATTTAAAGATATACATTATTTTGCAAACACATTTTACACGTGTGCCGCAAACATTTCCATTATTTGTGTATTGAACAGATGTGGACTGAGCAGCTCTGTCACAAGAGCTCAGGCAGCAAATCCAAGGCCCTGCACTATACTCAGTACTATTCTGTCTTGTCCTGGAACACCACTTACTTGGAAAATGTTTTCCTCAGCAAAAATTCTCAATTACTTGTATTTAAATGCTTTTTGGTTTTTGTTGGTTTTTTTTAGTAACCAAGTGTCCAACCTGCCTTTCTGTGTAATACCATTCTGTGCCAGCTCAACGTTCCCCTTGCAGCCCCACCTAACTCAGCTTTCCCTTTCTCTTCTCATTGGTGCTTTTCACTGATTAGAACCCTCTGGTAACACCAGGTTTGGTGAGTGTTGAAATGGTTTCTTGTGTGTGTGTGTGTGCACTTGAGCACATGTAGGTAAGGAGGGGAAAGGGGGCACAGGTTTATTCACTTAACAAGCATCATTTGGGCTTGGTTTTATCTTGAGCAAGTAGCTGAAGGAGTTGATCACATTGCTGGTATGTTTATAGTATAGCATGGAAGGTGCTATGGAAGTGCCAATTACTCTATTAATACTAGTAATTACTTTTTTTATACCCTACATTCATTTTATGCTCTTCATAAGAAAATGTAATCAGTGCAGACTACCTTAACTTTCAAGTGTCTAAATGTGGTTCATTCCAAGGGTTAACCATACTTGTAGTTTACTGTATTTGACATAAAAATGTTTTTATAGCACAACCAAATACCAGCATATTTGCGGTTGCAGTCAGATGTTTTTAACTATATTGGATATAACCCACAATGGTTTCAGAAGATATTTCCATTGTTTTAGCCAGATTTAGAGAGGCTGGATTAAGCTATGGCCCAGTGGTGTTTACATATGTATCAGTCTTAAAGAGCAAAGAATATGATGTTCCATAAACCTTTATACAGAAATAAATACCTCGCAGCAAAAATGTTTTTCTAAGATCAGTTACTATTTCAACTATAATGACCTGCTTGGAGAAGGTCAGGGGCCAAATTCTTCTCTCATTTACATTGGCGTAAATCCACAGTAATGTAAGTGCAGGATTTGGGCTTGGGAGTTTAAAACTTTGGAATTAATTTTCCCCTGACCCACAACATTTAATGCAAACTATTCTGTTTGAGCTGTTAATTTAGCAAACTATTCCATGGGTAAGATCCTGATAAACTACATAATATGAGAAATAAATTCAGTCAGAGCTTCAGGGCAGAATGTAGTCGAGGGTAGCCCTTGTTTTAATTCTCTCTTTCTAAAAACAAAACCCTCCCAGTGTTGATCTGCCAAAAGGCTTGTTCAGGTTGGAGATGTTACTGTTTAAACAGAATATGTATATGTACGTGTATATATTTATCTATGTCAGTAATTTACTGAAGTTCTGATCCAACTTTACAAGCGTACCAGTCCACAGAAATCCTCAACTCATAATTGCCAATGCAAACACCCCTCAGTCTTTATCAGTTGAACCAAAGCTCAGTTCATGTATGTTCCTAATTTTTGCAGCTCAGTTTCAGTTTTAAACCTTATGGACTTTCCCCAAATCATCTGTAACTTCCCACTGCAATGAGTATTTCTGTTCTTTACTGCTTGCAGTGAACAGCTTGTTAATGAAAGGTAATTTAGTACCAATTTGAACATCAAAAACTTAGTATTATGTAAATATAAAGGATATATTTTTTTCATCACATACTTGACTTCTGTGAGTGAAGTGCAAATCCAGTGTGTGTACAAAAGGCAGTCCACATTGCTCTTGAAAAAAGTAGCAAATGTTTTTAGGTTAAAACAGTCAGTTGTTTAACGTAGCTGAACTCAAAACCAGATTAACAGATCCTGTGTTAGAAGCATCCCTTGTAGCAACCAGCTGTGTGGGACTCTGAACATGCCCCCTCAAATTCTATTCACTCACTCACCCCCCAAGCCCAGTGGGATGGGGGAGAGTATTGGGGAAAAAAAAGTGAAATCCATGAGCTGAGATAGAGGCAAGTGACACACAGTGCAGTTGATCACCACCTGCCCACTGCTGTCCAGCCAGTTCCCAAGCAGTGATTGGCTCCTCCCAGCCAGCTTCCCCCAGTTCATTTACTGGCTGTGGCATTCTGTGGCCAGCTGCATCAGCTGTCCTGGCTGTGTCTTCTCTCAGCTTCTTGTGCCTCCCAGCCCACTCGCTCGTGGAATGGCGTGGGGAGCTGAAAAGTCTTTGACTTAGTGTAAACACTGCTTAGCAACAACTAAAACATTAGTGTGTCAACATTATTCTCCTCCTAAATCCCAAACACAGTGCTATAGCAGCTACTAGGAAGAAAATTAACTCTATCTGAACTGAAACCAGCAAAGCACCCATTCCTTCTACTATACCATTTATGTCATGCCCAGGCCCCACACTTTCCAGTGCATCCTTTCCTGTCTTTGGATATATACACACAGGCATCATTCCCTTTGTCTATGGGCCATCCCTTTAAAACTTCCACTGAGTTTATTTGGTCAATGATTTTGGGATCCATCTGTCATAGCAGTCCAAAGGGCAGGAGAAATGGTCTGTGGTGTTGGATCACTGCACACCGAAGCCACTTCTCGTTCCATCACCATTGTGCTTGTCTGGTTCTATTATTGCCAGAGTTTCTTCAAATTTCATTCTTCATTAATCTGGGTAATTGTTACTGTAATGCTGTTGATACTGCATATAGCAACCATAATAGGGGTTACATATAGTATTATATAGAATTAGCATCATACAGTTCAAATCATTGGCTATTCTCACCCAGAATCAAGTCCCTTGGAGGAACGTATCAGACTTCCTCACTGTCCCACATCACCCATGATGTGCCTCCAGGTCCCTGAACAAAAGCAATCCCATGGATGGGTTTGCCTTTGCCTGACAGGTATAACCCAGCCTGTCCTGTCCAGCATAATTTTTGTGTCAACTATAGGGCCTTTATCCCTTTCTTTAGTATGTAATGAATTGAATTGGGCATGGCCAGCCCAACTGGCAGATCCCCTAGTGTTGACTGAGCAGGTGCTTTCCCTAAATGTGTACCCCAAAGTTTGAATGTCCCCACACCCATTGCTTTCAGTGTAGTCTTTAACAGTCCATTGTATCATTCCATTTTCCCAGAGGCTGGTGCATGGTAGGGGATGCAATGGATCCACCCAGTGCCATGCCTTTTGGCCCAATGAGCAGCAATTTTCATGGAAAAACTCCCTTTTGAGGTTGTTTTTCCTTGCAACTCACATATCCGTGCCTCTAGGGTCGAGGTAGATTTGCCATTCCACTTCCTTATGAATGATGAAAGGTAATTTAGTACCAATTGAAACATCAAAAACTGTTGCAATAGATAAAATGCAAATACAAAGGATACATTTTTAACACTGCATACCTGACTTCGGTGAGTGTAGTGCAAATTCTTTGTGTATACATTAGGCAATCCACATTGGTCTTGGGAAAAAAAGTAGCAAATCTTTTTTTTAGCTTAAAAGAGTAAATTGATTAACAAATCCTGTGTGAGGAGCATCTCTTGTAGTACCAGTTACATGGTACTCTGCACATCACCCAAATTATATAGGCCAGGCTACACATACACATAAAATGAAGGGCCAAAATATTTCAAGATGCCTAAAAACTCCACTGCATCTCTTCTACCCATGGCTCTTTCACAGGTCAGGAGCCTGAAACAGGATCCTCCTTCTTCTAGTGACACAGCTATACAGCTCTTGTGTAGCCCAGCAACCTCCCAATATTTCACTTCTCAGGGGCCAGGGATTTCCACTGGGAATGTAAAGACAGCAAATGATTGTTTGAAGCACAAAATCATGTTAAACTACCAAGATTTTCACACTGTTTTTAATGAGCTCTTCTTGTTGTCCTGGGCAGTGGGGGAGTTGATAAATCAGAAGAACCATTTCTGCCTGTCTTTGACATTGAGCAACACAGATCTGGCTGAATTTCCCCACTTGACCATGCAGTGTGTTAGTAGATAGCTGCTATATTAAAACCTGATGTGGTTTTGGACATGCATTGGATTAGTTTCTCTCAAATAACTCTTCCCATCTAATTTGAGCGTTACACAAATACAGTAACAAGTGAGAGGACTTTTATTGTAGCTTTAATTCAACACAGGGCACAATATATATAACTACTGAAAACAGAACCAGAACTGGACAGACTCAGAGCTGGCGCTTCCCTAATTCTGCAGGCTCTGTGCAAACCCTAACAGAAAAATACCCAGGAAAGGATGGGATGGGATGAACTCAAACTCTCTACAGTTCTTTGGAGATGCTGCTGTCTTTGGGGAGTCAAAAGTTTGTCCCTGAGACTTTGAAGGGAGTCAGGACTTTTTCCAAAGCTCCATGTTGAAAAATCTTCCTTCTTTTCACAGCTCCCCACCTTCCCATTCCGGAAGCAAAACTTACTTCCAAGCCCCCCTGTTGTTTCACGTTCATGAAACTCTGCAAAAGGAAGGGGACTCTGAAAGTTTATGGTGGTGTATGCTATGCTAAGCACCAGATGGATTTCTATCCAGATGTCCTAACAGCTGCCGAAAAGGCATGCACTAGAAAATTACTCAGTTACACATGCAGTTCCTGCATGGAGAAAAGACATGGAAAGGCACTGGTAGAGCTAGGGGTAAAAGAGGCACATATTTTACTTCCCTTCTTTCCCACCTACTGTGGGAAACCCGGGGCTTTTATTCTTATTCTTCTTTAGGTCACTATGGATTATATAGTTCCTTAGTTCTTGTTTTCCAATCCCATATTCTAAGGTTTGAGCTCAGACATGTCAGGGAGCGCTGCTTGTGGAACTACTTCTGCCTTTCAGTTGGACTCATTTACTTGTGCTGTTCAGCAAAACGTGTCAGTCACACTTCCACCCTTTGATTTCTCTTACTCCCATTTTGGGACTGGGAGATCCAAATGTAAGTAAATTAACTTAAAAAAAATTCCTTTAACTTCAGTTAAGGTTACTCTTACCCCTTTCTCAGAATAAATTATTACAAGACTGTGCAGGTGTAAGCACCTACCACCAAAGGCCCACAGCTACCAAGCACTTGGCATGCATCCCAACATGCTGAGCAGTACCAGTAGTTTTCCTCTCTAGCAGGAAAGATTGCTCACAGAATACAGTATTTGAGGTAGAATTAAAAGCTCTGGGAAAGGCTACTTCACTATGGTATGGGCTAAAAAAAGTTGATGCTGGAGGTGTCTTCCTTCTGGAAAGGAAACTATTTAAGGAGTGTGGTATTAGCTGCTAACTAGATGCAAGCTGTATGTGAAATGGGCAGGAGAATAGGACTTGGTTCCATTTTGCAGGGTGAGTGTGTTTTTGAAGTAGATTTTTGTAATCAAATAGATTTAGATAGATAGCTAGATAGATAGATATATATCTACAGATATATCGATTTTTTTTTTTAATGAGGAGAAGATAGGAGGCTGTGTAGTTTCTTTTTTCTAGGATCGAGTCAGCATCAGGAGCGCGCTAGGAGTTACTCAAAGGCATAGAAGGCAGTTAGCCTGCCTGAAGAAGCCCACAGCACACAGAAAGCTGTTGTACTGGTAACAGAAAAAGTCTGCTCTCTTAGCACAATGGCTTTTTGCTTTCAGACTAAACACTTATTTTTGGATCTAGTCTGAACAAAAAAATCAATTGCTTTTATTAACCAAATACTCAGCTACAATCATTAACTAGGTTAAAAACTCCATTTATTTTGTATATTTGGTTTTGTCCCATCAAAATAAGTGATTTTCCCCTCAAAATTAGTAAGAACTCGCAGCTGTACTTAAAATGCATTCTGTTCAATGTGTGCTATAATTGCTTTTGTTCCTCATCGCATCAAGTTTTTTTTTTTAAAAAACAACCATTCCAGCGAAAGTTCAGCCTAACAGTTTATACATTTCTCTCTTGCTCCATTAAGAAGCTGATCCAGCTTCAGTTTCTGAATATCCTCGTAGTGTCAGTACACACGTCTTCTGTCAAGTTCAATTAAGAATAGTTCAGATACCAGTTGAGTATTTTTCTGTTGCAAATCATAACTTCTTGACCTTTTCAAAAATTCTTCTGCAGATGTTTCTGTGACAGAGTGTCAGACTCCTCTTGGGAATCATTCCCTCATTAATGTGAAAGAGTGTGACTCTGTCTTCCCTTACACAAGCAGCTTTGTTTTGTTTTCTGTGCTGTTATTTGAGTTTCATTTTGGAGTGTGCATATGCTCAGATTTCCCCTCTAGCAGCACAGCTGGCTATACCCAAGAGTGTGCAGTCTTGAGTTTACAGCTAGCACTGCTGGGGTGGGGGCAGTGCACTGATGAGGAAAAGGGAAAGGAGGCAGTAGCACAGCCTTAGCAATGTGAAAATCATGGATTTATTTTGTTTAGATGAATCTGTCTCAACAGCTTGGTCCGGCTAATAAGGGAATGGTAACACTGTGTTGTAGTTAAGGTGTAACTATGCTGTTTCCAGTGGATAATTACAGCTTATTTATGAACTGCCAAACCTGACCAATTTGCTCACTGAGACCCCTTGGCAGAAGTAGCTATGTGTGTGCTACAGGCCAGGTATATTAACTCGTGCTGTACAATGGAACTATTCTGGGCCCTGTACTATTTTTTCTGATTAAAAGTGTTGATAAGTATTGATGCAAAAAGACAATCCTTCACTGTAGCTGAGCTGAGCCCAGGACCAGCCCTGTGCAGGATGACATTAACACCTGGCAAATCACAATGTGCTTCTTGAATTCTTACATCTTAGAAATGACCCTGCATCTTGTTTGGCATGATCTGCTTCCTGGTGTGCACTGCTCCCACCTGCCTTCTGCTTCTGGGAAGGGATACCTAAGCCCTGCTCAGATGGGAGGCTGCTCAGGATCCCCAGGTGCCAGCTCCTGGGGGCTCCTCTTGTCCCCAGCCCATTGAGTCTGATCCACGCAGCCAGGATATGGAAGCAGACAAAGCCTTTTGCAGAAAGACTAATGATATAAAGGATGGTTTTGGGGAGCAACCAAATTGCCATGTGGGACCTCATCTTTGTGGAAACCTGTGGAAGTGCTTTTCTGACATACACAAAAAATACTCTGAGATATGTAGCTCTCTCAAATTTTAGAAACAAGACCAAAAAGACAAACCCCAAAATTCTGTTTGCATATTCTGGCAACAGGCCATTTACAAGGCATTTGACCATTTAGCCTCAGTTAAGACCTCTTTGAAGGCACTGTATAAGTTTGCATTGCCTGGATTTTCTCTGAGTCCCCAGTCTCAGCTGTTGATGGAAGATACGTTAAATAATGCTGGACACTTGAAAAACACAGATTAGTCGTATGAAAATGTCACACAGGTCAAGGGGGATTGTGTTTCATCTTATTTACTGATACAGAGCAGCATGACCACTGGAATTTGTACATCCTATACTCTAACATGCTCATTTATTTGGCACTCCTTAATGGAAAACATGGAACAATTATATGCAGACAATGCTGTAATGGAAAATAATTGAAGACAGACATGGTTTGGGGTTTTGTTTTGTTGTTTTTTTTTTTTTAAACAATGCATGCCAGATCCTGCATGCAACAATCCTTTTCTTTTCTCCCAGCATAAATGCAGCCAATGCTTGAACCACATATGAAACCACAGTTCTGAGGCTCTAACTTCACAGCCAGCTAGAAATGACCAAAACAACATCTGCTGCAGTTAGAATTCGAAAGTGCTTTTTTACTTTGTAGAGTTCCTTTCTCTGAAGTCACCCTCAGTAGAGTTACTGTTTTGTAACTGTTTTATCTGAGTAAGCAGAAAATTCAATGGTTTTTTGAACTTCAGCAAAGGATTTTTGTGAAAATCATTCACACAAAAATGGATGAAGTACATGTGTGCATAAATCTGTATGTATGTAGTATCTGAAGCATTTCTTGTTATGTCTTCCACAATGCTGTAGGAGTTGAAGCTTCTTTTAAGTCAGTGTACACTTTGACATTCCCTTGCTTTTTATGGTTTTAAAAATCGGTGTTTACCTCTGCATAAGTGAAGCTGTCAACACAGCACTTCTAATATTAATGTGACATATATGCCTAATCTTGTTGCTCTTGTTGTTATTAACAGTAATCATAATATTTGAGTTATGGTAGTACCTCAAGGCCCAGCCCTCTTCTCACTAAGTTTTTACAAAATAAAGAGAGGGTCCTTTCTTAGACAGAAGATCAGTTGAAAATCAGACATGGAGAGGGAGAACAGTGAGCTGGAGCAGGTCAGAAAAAAGCTGAAGTAATGGTGATAATGCCACATGTGTCAGAGGAATCCGAAATAATCAGGTTTAATTGATTTGGATGGTCAAATACATTTTGTTGCTCTTGCACAGGTTGGAGCATTGCATTATTTGTTGTGGGAATGGAGTGGAAAGCAAATAGTAGAAAACTGATGCTGAGACATAACAGATTTTCTTGTACTAATTCATTGTCATGTTGCAAAAGTTGTTACATTGGAAAAAGTTACTGTCTTTTTCTTTATTGATAAAATATGAGTAGTTCCACAGTGAGGTCAGAAATCATGAAAAAGGTACAATATGAAAAGCTTTGTTGTTTGATCACTATGCCTTACTGCTGCTGAACCTTTTTTTAGGAATGTTAAGAATAACTGTATGGCCATGTTTTAATTATTTGACCATTATTGATAGTGTTGTGAAACAAATCTCTCTGCTCTTCATTGTTGCAAGGTTACAGGAATTGTGGGCAAGCAGGCATTAAGAAAGCTTTAAGTATTCTGCTTGCACTGCTATGTATTGGTGGAGTGGAAGGCAGGAAATCCAACCTCCTAAAATTACATATTAATAAACTACAGCATCATTTTGAGCTGGTGAATTTATGGGTTGTTTTTTTCCCTTAAAAATCTCACTTGTACACAACTGCTGAAGGGGAAAATGCAGCTTTGTTGTGCCTAACTGGCACAGATCCAACGTGCTAATGATACCGTTTTAAATCCTGCATGAGTCAAAGATGCAAATAAGTGAAGATGGACTATGTTAGAAGCTTTTAGAAATAGTTGAATGTGGAAATGGACCACAGTTTGCAGATGACTCAGGAGTGCTGCCTCCATCTGTACCCTTGCTGGCGAGATAATGGAGGTGATTAGTGAATTGCCAACATGGCAAGGAACAGCTTCCCTGGTGGCATTGGCTTTGACTGATTTTATGCAGCAGTGAGAGGCTCCATGTTTCATTCCCAGAGACTCCACGTCCTGGATCGGAGGTTACAGGGATGGGAGGGCAGAAGCAGTATGATGTCTTCATTACCCAGAGGAAAAAAGCCGATTATGCTGAACACCAGTGCTGTTCCCCCAACTGCCATTGGCATCAGCTCCTGAGACACGGGGTTGCCAAGTGTCTTGGCCAATATCTGCTGTTCTGGCAACTGGAGCCATCAAGAAAAATGAAAGGGGAAAAAAAAAAAAAAGGAAGAAGATTAAAGGAATTATAGGAGTGACGAAGGAAGACAATTTTAAGGTCTGGTTCTCCAGCTAGTTCTCAACTCCCTGTGAACAGCAAAGACTTCAACACTTTACCAAGATTATTTATGGACTGGACTCTTTCAGGATAGCTTGGGAATACATCGGTTTGCTATTAAACAAAGATACATGTGGATTTTTGTATTTGTGTGTAGCTAAATTACCTGGGAGTGCATGGGATTACCCAAACATAGAGAATAGGAAATCCCACTGCAGTTATCATGAGCTTATAGCTGTGAGCTATCATGAGCTTATGTGCTGTACACAGCAGTGTCTCTGTGGTGTCGAGGTGTGCTTCTGTGCTCACTGGGGGAAGGACAGCATCTCGCTTCAGCTTTCTCTGCCAGTTCTTTCCACAGTGCAAAGCAATGGCTCTAGCCTACAGATGTCAGAAGCTTTTTTCTCTCTGTCATTATTCAGCCTTTCTCAAGGTTTTTGAGGACCTGTATGATGGTTGAAACCTGAGGGAAGTAGGTGTTTCCAGAGCCTGTCATATCCATATCCCTTCCTCCAAGAAACAGTGACCCTGAATCTGCCTGGCTGTCACTGAAATATCTTCCCATAACAACCACTGAAAAGAGACTGTCCTCTCACTCCCTAAAAAGAAAGCATTAACACTTCTAAAGGTCTCTTTAGCTGCATAATAAGCTTAGTACATTTCAGGCCTGGGAGTTATTTACAGAATTTTTATGGGAAGCCAAATGCATCAATAGGCACATTGAAAATATCTACTAGGACAGTGGATTATAGGAAAACTGGGAGTGTCCAGCTTCAGAATTATGAAAATACATTGAACTGTGCAAACTATGAATGTGATGTCCTATTACGGAGTTTGAGCTAAGGCATCCATTTATATGAGCTCACTTAATAAGGTATCATCTAATACAGTATGGTGAAAATAACAAAGCTAGTAATTTTCTTTTGTATAATGAAAGTGGTCTTTTTTCTTTTCACAATCATGCTATCAGAGCACATTTTATGTTGTTGTTTAAAATTTAAAAATAAAATTTAAAACAAAGGGGAAAAATTTGAAGAAATTAAAGTGCTGAAGGTATCTTTCTAAATTGTCTGTCATTTTAACTTAAGAGGAAAATACTTCTTATTTTTCTGGTTCAAATTTTCCCCTTTATTAAAAAGAAATTAAAATGAGATATCTATCTCCTCCCCCACTTCTTCCCTTTTTCCTTCACTTTTCTTTTGATGTAAGGGAAATTGGAGTGAAAAATAAGCAGCTTTCTCAGTTTTTAGCCCCCCCACCCCCTTTCAAAAAGTCAGTCTTAGCTGATTGCTCTTTCTTTCTATCCATGCTGAAAAGCGAAAGTGTGTTCTTTCAGCACCCAGCCCTGATTGGGAAAAGGGCTGGTTTCTCTGGAAGAGTTCTGTTCTTGACTGGCCTGTAGCATGATCCAGCTGCTCTCTCCAGGGAGTCTCGTGCAGGGGAACTTGGGGGACAGACCACGTCCCCCAGGAGATGTGTCAGGCTGAGCTCACCCTGACCCCCCTCAGCCAGGACTGGAGGCGGCCAAGAGTGGGGTGAGAGCCAGGCAGCTCCTCAGGGACACCTCAGACCAGTGCAGGATGTTTCCCATCTCCCCTGCAAGTGGGGAGATATTGTGTATTTAAAGATATGAAGTGTCCGGCATCACAGGAGAGCAGGAGCATCCAGACAAACTGGAGCTGGTTTTGTGGCTGGTGCTGTTTTCAAATTAGAAAAACAGTCAAGGGCTTTCGGATAAGATGTGCATGTCAAAAGGCAATAAAGAAAACAACTGGTCTTAAAAGCTAATCGCCATGCACCATTGAGATTGGGACCAAAAAATGTTAGCTAATATTTTAAATGTTAGTGGAGGGTCAACAGATGAACCATATTGTAAACATACATGTCAGCAGCAGGGCAGGGTTGAAGATAAAATTGGAACCATGTGCTTTTCCATTTCTCATAAGGCACAGAGGTCATGACCTCAATGGCTTAAAAGTCCCTCAACAGGGAAAAATATAATACTGCCATATGTCATGCAGGGAGATGCTGTGCTTATTAATTTTGTAAGGTACATACAATTGCTAAGAATAATGTTTTGTACTGTGAAGGAAAAAGTCTCTTATAGCAACATCTGGTTTTTATCAAATAAAACTACTCTTCAATCAGGTCTTAACACAATACATGGAAATACATTTAGAACTTACAATGAACTGCAACTAATCCCACAAACTGACAAATCAGCACAAATCACTAAATATGATATTTAGAGAAAATGAATGCAGTCATCTGATAAACCTTGGAACTGCCTCATTACTGCCATTTATTCAATCATTAAAGAGCTGTACCCAAGTTAGCATCCACCCCATTTCCAGCCTAATACCTGAGGAAGCTGCAAGCTTTTTCTTTCATTTTTCTTTCCTCGTTAATAAATTCTACCCATTTCCTTCCATGGTGCAGTTAGGTGGTCATTGTGCTGGGTTTTAAGTTAGAAAGGGAAGCACAGAGGAAAAGATCAACCATTGCACCCAACCCAATTCCCCTCAAAAAAGATAAGGATGGCAAGGGGTGCTCTAAAGGCAGAAGGCTCTGTTGTATTTAATTCTCGTCCCAAAAAACATAAATGTGTGCTGCAGAAATTGTTCAAGAGTGATACTTTCCTGGAATATAGATGTTCATGGGTCTTGCCTCTTAAAAAAAAAAATAGAAATGGTGTTTTTAGCATTTACTGTGCATCTCCTCTTATTAAACAGTGTCCACTAGAGGACTAAATATGGGATTGAGAGAAAAAGGTTCTGAGTTCTGATCTTTGCTTTGGGTAGGTTTTCATGTCTTGGTAGGAAAATCTCTCTGTTGCTTTCTCCTAACACTAAATTGAACATAGCTGTTTCAAATCATATCTCTGACTATAACTAATTGCAGCTCCTCTGTTTCTTTGAAGATTCAAAAAGGATATTTTTGTATTAGAGTTACATCACAAAATGCCAGGCCCCTCCTGGCTCGTCCATTCCTCAGGGTACTGCAGTTCCAACCTCATTTCTTCTCTTCCCAAACCAGACTTCTTTCTCCCTCTTCTACTTCCTATCACTGTTCCACTTGTATTTCTTGCCTGCCAGATAGCTGTCTGTTTTATCTCCCTTTATATGCATTTCAAACCTGAGGGTCTGAAATGTCTGGGATGAAAATTGCCCTCCAAGAGGCCAAAGTGAGGAAGGAACTGAATGTTCTACTTAGTTCAGACAAATCCATGCTAAACCTGTTTTCAACTGTTTTCTCAGATGCAATTACCAAATGCTACACAAGCCAAAATGAACTTGTCTGTTGACTTTTTTTCCAGTCCCTGTGCTCATGAGAATGCACGTATTTTATAGTAAATTGTATTCAGGAACATCAGATTAGACAGAACCACCTTCTGCCTTTGAGACTGATCTCCCACAGTTGCAACTGTGAGACAGATGCCCAGTTCAGGAGTGCACAGATCTTTCATTCCTGCAATCACAGCACACAAAACACTACTTATTAGCCTTCAAAAATACATATTTATAGTGGAAGGTCAAAAGTCATGCTATAATGTGCCATAGGAGTACAATAGGAGAGATCAGGGGTATTGCAAAATGAGATTGTGTGCGAAATATAGCTCCCAGGTGGAAAAAAAAAGCTGACTAATAACCATTGCTTCTGAGGAATAGGGAAACCCTGTAAAGCACCTGCCAGTATGACCTGAAGGAAAAACATGTGCTGTTCCATTGAGTGCCAGTGGGATGTGCCAACTAAATGCTGAAGGGAATGTAATGCCTTGAAGCATGAGTGTGTTTGCATCTTATTGCAGTATCCAGTTGTTCAGCAGAGGGAAGAAAATATCAGAAACAAGGGCAGCAGGGTGATTAATTCTTCACAAGGCATGAAAGCTTGAAGTTAATTTGTTATAACTGCACTACAAACAGAGATACAGTCCCGTTTCAAACTCCCTTCTACCAATATGCTGGATACCTACAGATCTGCTTCAGAGCCCACTTTCTGGGAATTTGTGTCTCTATAAATTAATCATTCCCTTCCCTAATCCCCTCAAAATCCATCTGAAAGCCATTTAGGCAACCTGTCACCATGAGCCTCACATGTAAGCAGCTTACAGAATTTCACTCTTCAGACAGCAAAAAACCTTTTTCTAACTTTAACTACATTTATTCATGACCATTTTATTGCAATTTGATCTTATGCTCTGTGTTCGTAGTTACACAGGGCCATGATATCTTTTCTTTGCCTTTCCTTTTATGAGGCTGAACAAGTCAACTTCTATTTTCCTATCACAGGATGCATTCTCTCTCCTTTAATAAATTCTGTGATCCTTCTTTGAAACTTGATTTCAGTGCTGTGGTTGTCCTTAAGATACTTAGAAAAAGGGTATCTGGGAAACTTGAGACCATGAACATTCAATAAGTTGTCTGTGTGTGTGTGTTAAAACATACAAATGATGCACTCTCACATGTATTTCTACACATGTATTTTGAAACAAAAAAAAGTATCAAGGTTCAGGTTCTTGCCAAACTCTTCTCCTTGTGCTTGGCCTCGAAAGGCCTCTCGGAGTCCTTCTCAGTTTAAGTAGCAAGAAGGAAGAAGATGCAGCACAATCAAAGCAGATCCACATAACATAAAAAATAGCTACCTCCTCTCTTCTTCTGAGAATTGTGTAACCTGACCTAGTTATGTTTTTAGAAAGTTGTTATGTGCCCCTACACATATGGCTTCCAGCATGAAGAAATGCTAGAACCAGAACATGATAACATGTTGTTATCATGTCACTTTTCATACTCCAGTCATCTTAAGGGATTTCATAAATCATAAGGATCTTATACATATTTAAAACATTGTCAAAAGCACTTAACTCTGTTACACCATTCTAATTTTAATTTTCATTATTTAAGCCTCCTACAAATGCATACGGGTTAAATGCTCATATAGTTGTCAGTACTCCCCCCTCATTTCATTACCTGCAAATTCTTGATAGAAAGCTGTGTACTGAAACCGCTGTGTTGTGGAAGACTTAGAAGGGTTATTTTGAATTACTTCTCCTGGGTCACCTTGTTCAGGCATTCAACACTTACTTGAGGTACCAGTCTTGTATTTTAGTAAATATCACTATATTCTGTTCTGTACTTAAAGGCTATCCAAATTCTGGGCCTTATTCTCCAGCCACATCTGCACAAGCCTAGATGTGTACATCTGCAGAGCATCTTAGACTCTAGCAGTGCCTTGAGCAAGCAGCAGTTCTATAATCTTGATTAAATTTAATAGCCAAAAGAAGAGGCTAACCACAAATCAGTGATGGTGAAACATAAGCCTTGTCCACCTCACAGAAATAAGAGAGTTCTGTGCTCTCATACCCCACCCCAATCATACTTAGATCTGTTTGAAAGCCAAACCAAATTGTAAATGAATCCAAAACCAAACCGCAAATTGGCTTCTGGCACTTTAAATGCTTTTATTTAGGTGCCACCCAGCTATGGAGGCTCCACAAAACCAAACTGGTGTTATTATCATCCTTTATTCTACTTCTATGACTGCTTCTGGCACCATCAAGGGCAATTTAAAGCATAATTAACAGAGTGAAAGGCAATGAAATTTAGACTGAAAATGGTGTATTACTGTGATCCCGTAACTTTTCTTTCCTGAATACTGTGTCAAACTTTTTCATCAGAAAACCATTTTTTCTTCTTATAACTCTCCTTAGGTTTTTTCTTAGACTTCAGTCTTCACAAATTTCCTATGCTCAATCCCATCCAAAAAGGCTTTGGTAATGAATTTTGGGGAGAATAAGAATAGATATTTTGACTGGAGAAGAATTAGTCTGTTTTCATGTTTTTTTGGAAAGCTGTCACAAAAATGGCTGTCCTGTGAAAGTCCACATTTGTGTCTTTCACTGCTGCATTTAAACTGCTCCAGTTAAAGAGCTACCAAAAGCCAGATTCTTGGAGATATTAGAAAGTTGTGTTGGTGAGTGTTCCTGTAATGGGGAAGAAAAAGGGTGAGCGCTGTAAGCTTCTTCTGTTTCAGCTGAGATGTAAAGGTTTGGATTATTGTTTTTGAGAGCTGTGATGTTTTAACCTTGGCATTGACCCGCTGTTGTTGCCTCCCTTTGAGGTCCAGGTCTGTAGGAACCACTGCCTTAGCCAAGGCAAGTTATTATTGCTAGCAGCTCATCCTTGTTCCCATCCAGGTTGGGACAACTTGCTTATCTTCCCAAATGGAAAAGCACAGCCTCCAAAGGTTGCTGACTCTTGGCCTGATGGCTGTGACGTGGCATGGTGTGGCATGGTGGCTGAAATGGAGACAGAGCAATGATAAGTGTGATACTGGTTTTGTAACAAAGTCAGTGGCAGAATCTCATTCACTGCAGCAGAGCAATGAGTTCAGGCCAGAGCAAAGGTGACTCATCCTGACTCTTGGTATTTTACTCTAAGTGTTGATCTCTGATCTTACCAGTCTAGACTCAATGTTTTTGGGAGGGGGAGCAGGAGAAAAGTCATATCTAGAGCATGATGCATCTCATCCTAAAACAGACATCTAAAATAAATACTGTGGACTACAATGTAGTTGCCTGTTTCTCTCTGCTGACTATAAAAAGCATCAGTATGACTGGCTCCAGGACACACATCATTTGCTGGAGAGGACTGAAATGGAAAAAAAAAATCCATGGTATTTGGGTGGAAATCCACCTTCCTGGTGTTGTTACCTTATGGACAACAATTCAGTACATATAGCAATATTCTGCAATACTCCTCTGTGAGGTCCAAGAGTGACTCAGAGATCAGGAGGGGTTTTTTGTGGTTCCTAACCCCTCCGTTTGCAATCTCCCTTGTGCTGGTAAAACAGGAAGGATGGGAAGGAGAAGGGCATTGAATTGATCTGACTGCTTCCTCCTCTGTTTGTGTCTTTTTGCTTTCATTTAACTCTTATCTTGGTCTTGTTTCCCCATTTCCAAATGTTTCAAATTTAACATTGCAGTTTCCAATGAAGAGTGCTATTCCCTCCCTCACGTCTGAATAAAATAATAAAAACACTTCAATTAATTTAATTAATAATTATAATGCACAGGATAGCTAAAAAGTTGTAGTAGAGTATCTATTTAGATATTCAATTTCAACAGTTTTTAAGCAATTGCTTTTAGGTATCATGGTTTTACAGTGACAGACTTTTGTACAAGATGAAAATAGTGCTTTTTACATTTCCAGTTCAGTTTTGCTCAAGCTTTCCAAAAGGCTGTAGTTTTTTTCTGTGTGAGATGGAAAGTTGATAGTGGTTTACCATCCCCAAGGCTTTAGAAGACATCAGGATATTTCAGTGATGTGATGCCTGTGGATGCAGAGGCACCTTGTTATTCTCTAGCTGTTATTGTCACTTTCTGAGACTTTATGGTTCACAAGAAGTGTGTGCCATAGCACTATTCGGGTGCTATCAGCAGTTTACTTTATGATGTCTCTTTATGTGAAGCATCTCCAATAAAAAAAAAAAGAACTTTTATTTCTGAGATCTCTTCTGGCACAAGGGAGGAAGATGTCTGTTGTTCTGTCTGCTCAGCACAGTCTAATTTGAGGGCATACTGCGAGGTTCAGCATGCTTAAGGCCTGTGCACAGCATTTGGGCTGCTAAAATATGCTCTGAATTTACAGGGAGAATATCTGCAAAAGAAGTCTGACATAAAAGAATTTTTGTAAGTAAATAAATGAGTGATTTAAATTTTACCATGCATACGGAAGTATAGTTTGCAATAGAATTCTTTCTTGCTCTGTGCATTTTGAAATGCTCACAACTGCTGTATTCCTACTGCTCAACACCCAGGCTTCTCTGCTAATGAGCACAGGGGTTATTTTCTGGGTTTCGTTTTCAAACCATAATGAAACTGAAAAAACAACAAGGGGAGGATATAAGTGCAAATTATGAAGGCCATAAAATACTTCCAGCAGACAGAACTCTCTGGCAGAACTGACAGTTCACATCACTTGGTAAATACTTAGCACTACTACTACAAAACAAACACTGGGATTAATCACAAGAAAAGTCTGCAGGTTGAAAACCTTGAATGAGCAACTGCAGAAGGATTTTCAGAGCTGCTTCAGTCTGTTGATGTATCTCACCATAAAATCTTTCCATATTCATATTTGTTTTTTGGCTGAAGAAGTTAAACAGTGGTCTGGCTGCTAGTACAAAGTGTTCTGTCTCCCTTCCCCTCCTGCCTTCCTGTATTGCCATGACTCCAAAGTGAGGGGAGGAGTCCGGCGGCGGAGCAGAATCAAATGCAGGTGGGGATTGAGTGCCTACCAGCCAAGACAAACAGTGCTCCTGCTGTCTCCTATCTTTTTTTTTTTCCTTTTCTTTTTTTTTTTTCCCCTTCCCCTGAGCTGTCCTACATTTGAATCTCTCAGCCTGTTTGTAGCTGCTGGTGTGTGCAGTGATACCAATTGCTGTAGTGATGCATCTCCCTCTTGCAGGCAAACACACGCTCTTGTTTCTTCTACATTCTCTGCTCCCCCTCTACAAACCTTTTTTCCCTAATGGTTTGGTTTCGAAAGAAAAAAAAAAAACTAATGCAGAGAATAATAGATCTGTGCAAAAAGCCCGGTAACAAAGCCAGGAGAAACTTGACCAGCTTTCAGCTTTGTTACAGACTCAAAGCCCAGCCCAGGTGTGTAGAAAATTTTGTGACTGTTCTCCAGGCTGCTCAGCAAAACTGGGCGCTCTTGCACTCAGACTGGGGCTGTTTTCTGGATTCACCTGGCAACATGAGGAAAATCCAGGTCCCATGTGGTTTGTGGGTCAAAATCTCAAACAGAAACAAGGGACACCCAGCCTTCAGCCCACAAACCCAACCAAAGCAGATTTACACAAAGGCTGTGTCCCTCAGTGCTGAATTTGACAGATAACTAAATTTACCTGTAAGCATCAATTTTTAATTACAACAATCTGATTCTTGATTTTTTTGGTCAGAAAATTATACTGAAATTTTGCACCTGAAAAACAGGTAATGTTTTGCATCATCGGTAGACATATGGTGAAAACGTTAAACTGTAGCAGAAGAAACTAAAACTAATCTCATCTTCTGTTGGCTAATTAGTTCCTTTAGGCAGCATTCTGCCACATGATCTCTCTCTTGGTCCCAGCTCTGCCCCTGCAAGGTCTGTCTTTCTGGTTATTGAGCTTAACCACACATTGCAGAAAGTAGTTTCACTAGGTCCCAACAGCAGTGGACACAGAAGCACAGCTCCTGGCATGGTATGTGTGTGCATGTATCAAATTCAACCCTGCAGTCACTTTTTATATGTTCTAATGTAAATATCAGGTAGTCTACCAGGTATTCTCTAAGCCAGCACAAGGTGACTGCTCTTGGAGAGACTTGCCATGCTTTATTACAAAGGATGGTTTTTCTCCAGCTCTTTGTTACCTCCCTAAATTCAAAACACATGTCATAAATTCTGAAAATACAAAATCCATACTGGCACATTCCTTGTTTCAGTGGCACAGGATGGAAGTAGAGTCATTCAGGTATGGTCTGTGAGTGGTGCCTCCCATTTAGCATCCTGCCCACCCATCCTCTCCCTCTCCCACTCAGAGGACATCTGCATAGCTCCCTGCCAGTTCACCCTGGTATCTCGGCCACTCCCCAAACAAGATTAAGTGAAGCTGAGGATACCTTAGAGAAACAGAAGGCATTATCAGGTTGTGGTTTTTTAACTCTGATCCTCAAAAAGCCTCACAGGCTTCCTTGTCATCAGCTAGATAAAAAAAGCCTTCTGCCATCATAATGTACTTGTTGAGAGGTGATAGAGGATTTAACTTCTGTGGGTGCAGAGGAAAGCTTTTGCCAGCACTGAATCAACATCCAGCTTCCATGCCAGCAAGAAATTGCTCCCCCAAAGCCAGCACCCACAATCTGCTCAACATTTCTTGCTAGGACTCAGATGCCAGCTGCCTTTTGGGCTGCAGGCAATTATGGAATATGATCGTTCCTCCCCTTTTTCTCCTGGCTGCATAGCAATTTATAGATTAAAATCTGTACCTTTAATGTTTCACGCTGTGAAAAGCTGTTCGATGCACAACCAGTCATTTTCTGCATTACTAGACGTACCCAGAGGCTTTAAAATTACACCCAAGGTGGAGCACAAGGTGAATGTCCAGCCTGAAAGTCAGCAGTTGCACTACATGTGTGGCAATGTTCTTACATGAAGAAAAGGGTCTTGCTGCCTTCTAGCAAGTGCCAAGAACAGTCCTTTTTAAAAGAATTCAGGAGTGTCTACTGATAGCCTAATACACTGCAAGGATTGCAACACTAACTGGCAAAATGTAAAAGAAATAAAATACTGTTGACTGAGAGCCAAAGATCTTTTGTAAACTCTTGCTGTTGCTTTTGACACGCTGAGTGGAACGTTAGGATGGGCAGTCCAGTGGAGAGTGACAAGAAGACATAAACTTCCCAGCAAGATGTGCTACCTGTACCCATAACTGGGATTTTTTTCCTTGTTATATCCTGGGTTAATACAGTTGTTTTAAATCTTGTTTAAGTTCTTCTGCTTGCTCAGTATAGGAGAATTTAACTTGTCAGGCTTTATTATAGTGAAGAACCTCTTTCCTGCTTCACAATTTACTGCAGTGGGATTGCAAAAGCTCTAGGGAGAAAGTCAATTAAATGAGTGATGAAAACACTCCTAAGGATATTAAGAATTTGGATTTTGTTTGCTTTCTGCTTTTAACAAAAACCTGCTGCCAATTTGAGTGCTAAATTACTTGATATTGTTTGGTTTTCAAAAATTAATGGTTCTAGTGCAATGTAAGTCTTGCTGGTTGCCTTGGTGCTGTAGCTCAGAGCAGGAATGTACTTTTGAAACAATCATCTGACAATCCCCATTTGTTAGGGTTTTGGTTTTGTTGAGAGCAGTCTTGGAATATGGGAGAGTTATGAATGAAATCAAACCGTGCATATATGCTACAGGAGTACACTTAGCACACTCCTGCCCATACGTGGCATTCACTCCTTGAGTCTGGAGTTGAGCTGGTGTGGAGCACACCCAGCTCCAGAGGGATGTGGGGATGATGATGGCTCTGCCTCACCAGCAGCTCTCCTGCTGAGATCTTCTTCACCTGCACTGCCTCACTTGCTGAGGCAGAGACAACCCCTGGTTCTCAAATTCAGGAAACTCACTCTGAAGGGTAAGAGAGAGAGGGTGAGCATATCTGTGTCTTGTTTTGTCAGGTCACTGACCACACTGGGCATCTAAACCAGCTCCACTTCTAGGTAGGATGAGTCCAGGCCTCAGTACCATCACTCCTCAGGTCCCTATTTACCCTGAGACATGAGAGAGGATGGATTGATCAGAAAGGAAATCCATCCAGCTTACAGTCCTGCCTGCAACAGGAGCAGCCAGGAACAGTGCAAGCCTACAGTGAAAAGTTTGAACTACACTTGAATTCATTAGAATATATGTCTATTTTTCATGAGGTTATGGAAAAGCAGTTGTTAAATGACCCCTACTAAAATTCTGATGTAAAAAAATAATTTTTGTCAGCCTGAGTGGAATACAATGGACATCCTTGCGGTTTGGAATTTGTGGCTTCACATCAGATTACAGCTCAGTTATTCCACATGAAAAATAATGCGTTAATTGTAAAACAGTTCTTTTAACCTTTAAAAGATGGAGGCTTTGTGCTCACGCTTCTGCATCTGCTGAGTATTTTTATGAATGCATGATATAGAAAGGGTTAAAGTGCATTTGGCCTCTCCAGTGTACCTGGTATAAGAGAAAAACACAAGAAGGCAAAGGGTGCCTCAGCCTTTGGCCAGATGAGTTTATACAGTATTTGGGGTCTACTGGGAGCAGGCATTTTCTCTAGTGCTCAATGTCAAGTGTATTTTAATGTAACTTTCTATCCAAAGCTGTTCTGATGTGAAAAAAAAAAAAAAAGAAAAAAGAAAAAACACTTTGCACAGTATTTTGCTGCTGCCCTGGGATTGATTACGTCCTCAGTGAGTACAGCAGCAATGACACCCATCTGTGCTGTGCTGGTGAACTCCTCCTGGTATCTTTGTAGGAAGCCTGTACAGAGTAGTTATGAAGCAGTGAGATGTACTGAAGTTGTTGGAGGCTCAACAAGTGATTTAATGTCACAGCTGTTTGTTTGCAGACAGGATTTGGACAAGTGGAAATATACTGGCCTGTGATGTGAGACCTACTCCAAGCTCTGCAAGTTCGTCCTGTGTGACCTTGGGCAAATCACTCCTCTGCTTTTTCTCCCTCCTTTATCTGTCTTGTCTATTTAGCCTCTCAGGAAGCTCCCAAGAGCAGAGACTGTATCTTACTCTCTGTTTGTACAGTGCCTAACATAACAGGGCCCCAGGCTTCCTGAGGTCCCAAAGATGCTGTTGCAATGCAAGTTGTAAATGTTAAAGAGGTATAAGAATCTGGCCCCGTGCACCACCATCACCATCTGTTTTCCTATGACAAATTAGTAGTAGCAAAGCACTGTGTGATTAGAGCTGTGACCATTCCCAGGTCCTGCTCCTGGCTTTGGC
Source organism: Leptocoma aspasia (assembly GCA_013399835.1). NCBI lineage: Eukaryota > Metazoa > Chordata > Aves > Passeriformes > Nectariniidae > Leptocoma > Leptocoma aspasia. The sequence goes on along the minus strand of VXAX01005444.1, from coordinate 622,348 downwards.
ACCGCTGTGCTTTGTAACAAGAGCTGTTCAAAAATTTTCCAGCAACATACTGTTGATTTTTCTTCCTTAGAGAGTGTCAAATTAGTTAAAACTGAAAATAAGGAGGAAAAAAAAAAACAAGAGCATGCCAGTTTTGACAAAGCTTTACTGGGAAAATGATTCAGGGTCTCAGATTGGAATTTCTGGAAAAACAGAAAGCAAGTGACCTCCTCACCACTTCTAGAAGAGCCAGTACTGTTGTCATGTGCTGGAGGAGGCTGAGGCTGAAATCCGTGCTCCAGCAAAAGTTTTGCATAAAGACAAGCTTGTGCTACTGGGTAATGATTACCAGGGCCATCAGCTGGGGTGCCAAAAGGTTGGTTCTTTGTTGGTACTGCACAGAACACAGACGGGGGCCTGACTTCCCCAATTCTTGATGGTTTCCTCACCAGTAGACTCTGCTGTCCCAGGGAGAAAGGAGTTGAGATTCTCTCTGTGACTTTACGTTCACAAATTTGCAAGGTTGAGGTTGTTCTCAGCAGAAAGGAAAACAGAAAAAATATTTTATGTCCTGAAACAGACAGGAAAGCCATTTGCTGCCCGGCTTCTTCTGAAAGCAGCGTAATTTCTTACTGTCTTTGTGTGTCCTCTAATAAGTGGGTTCTCTGTTGCTTTTAAATAATTCCTGTAACATCTTCTGTGATGTTTAACAAGTTATGACTTCTCCTTTGGGGCTGGTACTTCCTCTGATCTGACTGGAAGTGTGGAAAGGCAGCTGTAAGAAGGTGCTTTGTGCCCTAGAGATGGCATCGCACAGAGGAGCCATCAGGCAGCTTCCTCCAACCTCAGCTGCAGCAGCAGCTATGGAGCTCTTTGCTGCACAGATAATAATTAGATTTTGGTTGTGCTTCATCCACACAGCACCTCCCTGTAGTGATATAATCAGCTATGCCAACTTTCTGCACCTCCCAGGACTCTCCTGGAGAAAGGGAATCCTCCAGCTGAGCAGGGAATGCAAGCAGCAATCAAGTATACACCGCTGCTCCAGAATTTAATTCTGTCAGGATGGAATATTCTGAAATCTTATGAATTTGATTATTTCTTTACACTGGAAATTTTAAAATAGACCCTGCTATAAGTCAAGTTGTTCTTGGCTTCTTATTGGAAATTATGTCATCCAACGGACTGAAACAAATTGATCATGGGAAGTCTACATTTAGTCATAAAACTACTGTGTTTGAGCTTTTGTCTGACATACCAGGTGGGGCAATGACTGGTGATGGTGGTTGTTGTGTTAATCAAACCACTGAATTACCAAATTATTTCTATGCTTTTATTTCACTTTTCTTGGAAGAGGTTTCTTTGAGAAGCAGGTGTTGCTTTTCAAGATCATAATCAGTGCAGCAACGTAGGGTGGCTTGGAGCTGTCACATTTCCACCAAAAGTATTTCATTACTACTATGTTTATGTCTATGTCCACTTAATGAGATTTCTATAGATCATGAGACCCACTTAGTACATCCTTAACCCCATAATGATAGGAAATGGTGCTCTCGACTGCCAGACTGATTTCCCTCACAAGGGTCATAATGTTAAAATTTCCTTTCCAAAACCAAGAGCCATATGTTGCCACATGGAACTGCCCTCAGTTGCTTGAATGAGTCAGTGCCCTGAATTTTATGACTACTGGAATGGCTACTATGGTTGAAATGAAACTTTTCAACTTCAGGGGTTGCCGTCACAAAGAAGGTTAGTGTCTGGACTTACATGAAGTGTGCTGGTGCAGAGCAGAGCTCATTTCCTAGCTCAGATCTGGCATTTCTTCAGGAGCTGAAGGAAGAGGGTTTCACATCTGCTCCTTCTCGCCTAGAGGAAAGCGTGCTTATTAACTGTATTTCTTCACTGAAAGGGTTGTCAAGGGTTGGAACATGCTGCCAAGGGAAGTGGTGGAGTCACCATCCCTGGAAATGTTCAAGAAATGACTGGATGTGAGTGCCACAGTTTGGTTGATACAATGGTGTTCCATCAAAAGTTAGATTTAATGATCTTGATGGCCTTGGTCAAAATTTAGATTCAATGATCCTGAGGGCCTTTTCCAACCTTTATGATTCTCTGAAAAGACTCAAGACCTTGAACTGCAATGATGCCCAAGTCACTTTGTTCATTGAATCTTGTAAGACACAGTTTAATAAAATCTGCCACTAATGCCAATATTTGCACAGAGAGAAAAGAAAAAATGTATTCATGGGAGAGATTTATCTCCCTTTATTTGCATTATTATCAAACTGAGATATTTCAGGGTGAGGCAAAGATGGGGGAGTTGTTTGTTTTGGGGTTTGATTTTTATCTCTCCAGGCTCAGGCAATTTTGTGAGCCTGCAGCTGTAACTCCAGGAAGAAACAGCTGAAATGAAACGCAAATTGTCAAGTAATGTAAAGATAAGGGAGCACTGTTTTCCAGACCCAAAGCAGGAGTCTTGAAAGATAGATAAACAGGAAGGAAATCCTCTAAAATGTTATAGTGCCTGTCTGTTGTGATGTAATTAACTGTTGTTACATATTCATATGAGGAAAGCATTTCATTCATTCATATGTAAGAAAGCATTTAGTATGTTTTTGCCATTAAAAGAATTAATGATGCAGATACCCCTTTCCCAGTAATTAATTGCAACTCTTTCTGCTCTGGAATAAGGCTTAACTGACATTCCAAGAAAGAAGGAGAAGCTTAGCACAAAATGTGACTGAAAAAAAAAGTTGGTTTTACCCAAGGGTTTGCTTTGGCTTTTGGTTTGTGACATGTGATGTGACAGATTTGGTAATGGTTTATTGCATAAAGATGGTGCAGTACTGACACAGCCTATTTGACTTCAGAAACTCAGTTCACTTGTATTGACTGACTGATTGTCAAATCCAGCTTTTCACAGGTTAAAAAAATAAAAGAAAACCCAAAGCTTCAAAAGAAAACCAGGTTTTGTTTAATCCCTGCAAATATGTAACGTTTAGACTTTTCCACCATGACTAGACACTAACTTTCAGAGCCCACTGTTAATATTGTATTTCTTCATGTATTTGGAGGTTTTTTCCCTCTTCCCCTCTCCCACTCCAAGTCTTTCTCACAGTCTAACATTCAAAGTGTCTACAATACCAAAAGTAAATATACTGTTGTTTTGTGCATGTCATAGCCCTTACTCTGAGGGCCGTGAACTCAGTAATGTGTTTCTCTTCTAACATAAAAGGATGGGAAAAGGTATCTTGTATAATCTCCGAGGTGAGCTTTGTGGAGCCATGCCAGGGCTCTGCTAAACAGAGGCCTGTAATGCAAAAATGTATTCCTGCAGGTAATTTTGTATTTAGGGGGAAGACCAGAGATTGATGGATTATAGTTCTGACGCAAAATTCATTGAAGTCAAAGGAGAGATCTTCAATGATTTTAATAAATGTTCTTTCTTTAAGTATGAATTGGTGACAAGCCAAACTTGGGCTTGAACTCTCTCAGAATTTGGGAATCAGTTGAGATATGATGTAGTTAAGAGCTGTGAGTAACATATGACTCTAGAGCCCTAAATTCAAGAAATCTCTGTGTTGTTCAACTCTAAAGGTTGCTTTAGAGCCTCTGGCGTAAAGACCTGTGATATTTCACAGCGCTAAGTCGTAATTTTACAGTAGGAATTTGAAGGCTGCGTCACAATCAATTTCTTTCAGATGATAAAGGGATAGAAACTCAAACTGTCAGTAGGTTGGATTTCTTGGGTAGATAATTATGTGATTTGTCTGTATGAATGGCCAAGTGTTGTAAATGAGGCACGTAAAATAGCCTGTTCAAACTATGATGCTTTACGTGGTAAGTAGTCACACAGATTTTCAAATCTTCACTTACTGTTCCAGTGCTGGTTTTCCATGTGAACTGTAGTAGCTAATGTGGCTGGAAACACAATCTTGTACAAGGAACAGAGGTTACTTCAAGGTAGTTCCCATTTTAGAACAAGTTCCACCATGCAAGAAGTTGCATAGCTTGTGCTGTAAGTCATAATACCAACCTTTTTTAGTTAAATTTGGGGTTACTGAGGGCACAGCTTTACACTCTCAAATGCTGGGTCATTTAGAAGTAGATTATTCTCCAATTTGGTCTTGGCAAATCATTCAATCTTGTTTATGCAACTTTGCCAGTAATCTAGACAATTCATATAGCACTGCCCCTAAAGGTGCTGAATTCTGTCAGATTCAGAACAAACTCATAATGTACCAACTAGAATCCAGCACATTTTTATCTGGTGGATGAATCTTTCAGTGTCCTCAAAAGTGTGGGAACAAAATAATTTCCTAAAAGCACATACTGAGCAACATTTGGAACTATAGATATGTTAATATATGTTTAACATATGTAATACTTATTAACATACATAAAATTAAGACATGCAACATCTCTGGGTGTATGTGTTAAGAATTTGAGTATGTGGGACGAGAAGTGTTTCTTAGATTTGAAAAGTAAAGCTTTATGGGTCTCCATAACTTATTTGCTAGTTTGTAAAGTTTGGATGGATGAAATTTGTTCTACATTTCAAAAACATCATGTTTGGGGTTTTTAATGGCTGTTTCATCTGTGGAGCGTTCTCAGTTAATTTGGTGTGACTATTGGTGTTTTCTAAATAAAGGATACGTTTTGTAATTTTTTAAATTAAAATAGAGATTTCTTAAAACGTTAAATACTTGCATGTGGACACAAATATTTTTTAAAATGTGCCTTTAAAGGCCAATACACTGTATTAAATCCAGTCTTTCTTATGGAATATATTGTCCTGAGACACAAGTACAGATTTTAAAGACTGTACTTAGCCTGTCACAAACCACAAGCCATGAAGAAAATGGTGAAATCTTCTTCAGAGCTTCAAATCCTTTACAACTGAGCTTTCATGTACTAGAGAGTACCTGCACCATTTCCCATTAAAATCCAATTTATTATGAAGAATCTATGGGTGATTCTTTCATGCTTTCATCTCCCTTAGCCATCACAAACTTGATAAAGTAATTATGAAAATTTTATTCTTCTTTCTACGTCTTATTGTCAGTGCTAACATAAATCAGTTTCACTGTAAGGAGAAAAATTAAAGAGGAAAAGTAAATACAGCTGTAATTGTAAACATTTGTAACATGAGTTATAGACATGGGATGCCAGAATTTGCAATCTTTAAAGAGTATGTTTTTATAGTACAGAACTTAAAACTGCAGAACTGAGTAATAGCATAGAAATTCATATGACGTCTCTTCCACAATGTTAAAAGCATACTCAGCCTATCCACTTGCAAGCAAGACAGAGTAACTTCTTCAAAAGCTTGATACCTTTTCTGCAATGTTCTTATTTTGTTGAATTGTGAGGACACAGGATATTTCTGTTACACCACTTACTCAGTGGAAATAATGTTTTGAAAATGGCATTTTGTTTTCACTTGGGTGAAACCATATTGATTATTGTTCTTAATTAATATTAAGACTTGTTTAGGCTGTTGCCATCAAAATTTACATTATTGCAACATTATTTTACCTGATGATAAATGCAATAATTTCACCTTGTCTTAATTCACTGAGGTATCTGCTGCTGTTTCCAAGTTTCCAAGCCCTCAGCTTTGAGGTTTTATTGTTCTCTTTGCATCCTTAAAACGCTTTTGCCATCATACTGAGTGTATGGCCTGTAGATTAGTTTAAAGGATCTTTCATGATCCTTCCTGTCTGTCACCTTGTTGGCACATGGCTTACACCAGCTTGTATCACCTGCTTCCTAGAGAAGCCCATTTCTACTTCATCCCACACACTGCAATATGTATATGTACACAAACATATTCGTGTGTATCTGCTCAGAGTGGGTCTTCATAAATATATCAAGGGTTTTCTGCTTTTTCAGATCCTTCTGTAAAACTCATGCCAGGCTAAAGCACCCATCATGCTGCCTATTGTGTCCTTCTTGTCCCCCATTTGTTGTCACTCTATACTACTTGGACTAGAAGACACCTGAAGCAGGGTCTCTCTTTTCACTTGTTCTCTTTCCCTTTTTAGTATGGAGTCCAGCACGCATTAAATCCTGATCAGATTAGTCTTTCCTGAAACTGTGATAATGAATACATAATCCAAGTGGTTATTATGGTTGTTGTTGCTCATGCATGTGGTGTGAGTGTGTAAAGGACTCCTCCAGTGTACATTCACACTGTGTTTCCATACTGCACTTTTTCTCTTGCTTCTTCAGCTTCTCCAGGTTTACTGTTGTTTGGAACAGGCCTGCCAAAATAAGAGGTCATTGCAGTCATAAGAAACTAAGTTCAAATGAGAGCTAGGTCATACTATGACACATAGTCATACTCGTGAAATTAACTTCTAAGAAAGTAACTTCTAAGAAATTAACTTCTAAGAAAGTATTTGGAATCTAAAATATTAGTCCCTGACAGCATCTTGTAGTTATTCACTTATGATTAAGAAGGGGTTTTCCTCTGTGTCTTTTAACTAAGATGAAAGTAAATGTACCTTTGGTTTGAGCTATCACGTAGAACCAGAACAACTTCTGAACCTGTTTCTCTGTCCTTCGGAAATTATATACCCTGTTGTATGTGCCTGTTAATGTTTCTTAATGTATGTACTCACTCCAAAGTTTTCTTCCTATATGGAATTTTCAATTATTAATTTTAATTTCCTACTCTAAGTGTGGGGCTACAATTTAATTTCCATTTACTTCACTGGTAGCTGGATTAGACTCTATGAAATGGTAAGTCAGGGGTGCTTTGATTAAAGGAAAAATAAATTTACTGTCAAGCGAGTTGAAGATCTAAGTGGAAGGGACAGCATGCTCGGGCTTGTAGAAGGTTATTGCCTTCTGTATATTTTAAGGAAGAGATTGGCTGGAGACTATTACTTGTCTGAATAACTCCCTTAATAATGTCTAGCCATTAGCTATGTGAGCAGGGAACTCACAGTGTTATCTCTCGCTCTCTTATTTAGTTAATGCAAAAATTCACAAAGTGGCTTGTTCATGACATGTAAGTATGTGGAAGGCAGTATTTGCTGTGAAATACATGAGAATTGTTTGGGGTGGTTTCAGTCTGTAAGTACAGTCAGTGGTACAGTCTGTAAGCCTCAGGACTCAACCCCTGTGTCTGTCACTTCTCTGCTCCTGGAGTCGCAGTATTTCCTGACTCTTGTCCTGTGCTGTGATTAAACAGGAATCTGTTTGCTGATGGGTTTCTACAGCTGCAAAACGAAGCAGGACACATCTCCAGAGAAGTGAACAGCACGTCATAAATAAAGAACAGCTTATTCACAATCTCTCCAGCAGCTGATGAACCTATTAGGCACAGGAGGGCTTTCAGAACAGGAAACTTTTGTGAAGGACAGAAGCTTGTTTGGGATCAGTGATTTATCATTGCATGTTGTGTAAAAGCAACATGCTGACACATCTGCAGAGCCCAATATACAAAGCTGTTGAACAATTTTTCCCAGAAAACCTAAGAATAAGAAAATATTGATGTCTAGTTGAGTTCTGCTTCTGCTCTGACTCTTATCTAGGTAAGCAAGGAATCTGCTGGCCAAGAGATGTCACAGGAGGGAGGTCTGGTTAGAAGCCAGGACCCTGGGCTGCATGTGGGAACAAGAGCAATTTTCCCCGCCCTCGAGAAATGTTTGTCAGCTGCACAGTGTCTGAGCTGCTCCTTGGATCAGCATAAAGGGATAGGGACATTAATCCTCTCCCATATTCTTTACAGAAGTTGTGAACAGGAAGCTGCTATCAGCAGCAGTACAAACTGCTGCGTTCCTTTGGCTCCAGCTGAACATGAGCCAGCAATGTGCACTCGCAGCCCAAAAAGCCAGTTGTATCCTGGGCTGTGTCCAAAGCAGTGTGGGCAGCAGGGCAAGGGAAAGGATTCTGCCCCTCTGCCCCTCTGCTCTGTTCTGCTGAGACCCCTCCCCGGAGAACTGCATCCAGTTCTGGGGTCCCCAGCCCAGAAAGGACATCAACCTCCTGCAGCAGCTGCAGAGGAGGCCACCAAGATGATTAAAGGGATGGAGCACCTCTCCTGTGAGGAAAGGCTGAAAGAGTTGGGATTTCTCAGCCTGGAAAAGAGAAGGCTCCAGGGAGACCTAATTATGGCCTTCCAGGACCTGATGGGAGCCTACAACATAGAGAGGGACTACATACATGTAGTGACAAGACAAAGGGGAATGGCTTCAAACTGAAAGAAAGTAGGTTTAGATCAGATATCAGGGAGAAATTGTTTTACTGTGAGATGTTGGCACAGGTTGCCCAGAGAAATTGTAGATGCCCCATCCCTGGAAGTGTTCAAGGCCAGGCTGGATGGGGCTCTGAGCAACCTGGTCTAGTGGAAGGTTCCCTGCCCAAGGCAAGGGGTTGGAACTGGATGACCTCTAATGTCCCTTGCAGCCTGGGCCATTCTGTGATTCTGTGATCAATGCCAAAGGTGCTTGTCACTTTCACCGTCTCTGTTTCTGGAGAAAGGTCTGTGTGCATCACATGTCCAAAAAAAGCCTCTGAAGTTGTACGTGGCTGTTCCTTAAAGCCATGAAATTTTTTCTGGGTTTTGGATGGGTTTTTTAATGAGTGGGGAAAGTGAAAAAAAAAAAAGGCGCATAATAATTGTTAGTAATTTTGAAGAAAGTGAAAGTAAAAGCTTTTCAAAAGGGATGTATGAATTTCCAGATGGCCTCAGACTATTGGGACATATTTTGTAAAGGAAGAATGTGTGAAGTTTCTTCATTATGTGGTTGATAATTTTGTCTGTGAGGCCCTATCTCAGCCAGACTATTTTTTCTTAAATCACTAACCCATAGAAGTAATTGATCCATTTGATTAGGATTGGTGAGAGATATATTTTCTAGGTGTATTTTCCTCTCTACCACATGAGGAATGCTGAAGATTACCTCATACCTGGTTTTAACCATGTAGAAGTACAAACCTCTGTCCTTGAGATAAAGAGCAGAGAGGATCTGGACATATTCTTCTTTCACCTCACCAGAGAGACAGAGTAACACACACAGAGTAAATTTCAATTTTAGACAGTGAGACTGTGCAACCTGGCAGAGGCACAATAAAATGATGAAGCTCATTGCATAAACAGCTTATGCTTATTATTGGTTGCACATCCATTTAAACTGGAAAATTCCCTTTTTCCCCAAGCTAACTGTAGTTTTCCTCTGATTGGGTTGTTTTGGTTTTTTTTCTGGTAGGTCTTAAAGAGAAAAGAAACCTGATGTAACAGAGTAGTCTAGCCTAGCAGGATCCAGATTAGCAGCTTGGGTACTTTGGAGATTAGGTATATATTTTTTTCCTTGGAAAAATGTCTAAAGTAGTGCAGGAACAGATTCAGGGATTGTTATTGAAAGGATAAAGTCCAGCTTGTTGCTAGAACAAACTTGAACAAAGACCAATCTATTTTGTTCATCTTTCATAAAAAGATTAAGCTGGCTGCCCTATTCTGCATTACAGTAGTCACACATTAAAAAAATTCTTTCCAAAGCAAAGGCACCTTTTTTATTCTATTTTTTTAAAAAATTGAAAAATGTGTAAGCAGGAATGAACAGGAACTGCTACGTTCCTGGGCTAATCCAGTGTGAACACGTTGCTCTGCAGTTTGAAGGAGGTTGGCAACTTTTTGGCAGGAATGTTATTTATTTAATTAATTAGTGTGAAAAGAACAGTTTGGCTTGTTTTCCCGCTCTCCTTGCAATCGAGAACTTTTCCCTGCTGGATGCTCCATCCCTTCTTACATACCACTTTAGCAACCCACTTTAAGCCAGTGCATGATGTCTTTCCTTCAGTTTTGTGAACCAAGTTAAATCATGAGTAGACTAACTCTCTCTGACTGTCAGATGCTCTAGCAGATCCCATGGTTTTATTGCTAACCCATTAAGAGACTTTTTTTAATTTTTCACTTAAACCTTCCCTGGACTGGGTTCTGGCCAGAAGCAGTTTCCCCAGCTCATAAGTTTCATACTTTGCATGGAAGAGAGCCTCCAAATAAGCACTGGCCCTCCCCTCTGGGAGCCCCACAGTCCATCAGTTTTGAACACAACAGCCTGATCAGCAGAGATTGTCAGCTACACCGGGACACTCCATCATTTTAATGTGGAGACAGAAGCCCCTTTGGGAGTACCTGGTGGTGGTGGTGTGAGGGAGAATTACAGAGACCAGATTTCTGTTGGACTCGATGATCTTAGAGGTCATCTTGCAACCCAAATGGTTCTATGATTCTATGAAACCTAGGGGAAAAAAAGAAGTGTAGTGAATATATTCCTACAGGGAGGGTCTTTTCTTCAAGAGTTATCTCACTCCTAATGGGCACCAGAAGCAGAGGGGAGTGCTCGGAGGGTAGGCACAGCAAGCAGAAGGAAATCATTATGTTGGATTTTTTTTCTTATCAGTTCTGCAACTTAAAACTACCCTGAAGAGACATGTTTCGACAGAGCTCTTCACACTTCCAAACAAAAGAGCTTTTCTCTCTTCCTCCCCCACTCCTCCCCCTGGTTTGGATGTACGGCTGGAGAAAAATGATTGCAGGCATTGTCTGGCAACAACAACCGCGGAGTCTCTTCAGGAAACGTGTTGGGTCAGGTTCATGAGCACGCACAGAGAGAGAGAGAGAGAAGGGGGGGGCGAAATCTCCCTGGCCAGATAAATAACTCAGTTTTGGAAGATGCTTCACCAGTGTTCCTGCTGTTCTGTAGCAGCCTCAGCCAAGATCCAGCTATGTCAGTTGTTTAGTCATTGGTGCTGGGAGAGGTGATATGTTAACAAAAGTATGCAGTAACAAGCATTTAGAATGTGATGTTTTATTAGTTTTTCAGTAAATACAGGGAGATGCAAATGACTGATTTCTGCTCTTAATGTAATTCATGTTGTGAACATGAAAATGAGCAGAGGAACAATTTCTCAAGAGTCTGGATCCTTTCACTGACCTTGTGCATGTTTGCATTTAAACAAAAGAAACTAAATTTCTGCTTGTGCATGGCTGAGAAAATTTATCTATAGTCTTGTCTGGGTAATGTGACAAAAGGGTTTAATGAAACCTAAGGAAATAATTTGAGTATAAAATGGGGAGCTGATTAGAGCAGTAAAATAATCAGATGTTAAAAGGAGCAAATACAGGAGAGTGTAACGGCTAAAAGCCCGGGAGTGGGAATCAGGCCAGCTGGGGCTCTGCTTCCATTCAAGCATGCTGTGCAACTCTGAGTAAGTCAATAAAACTTGCAGTGCTTCAGCTCAACCATCTGTAGAATGGAAATAATAAAAATATTATTCCCTGTCTCCCTCAACTGCAGTGAGGCATTGAGATGAGTATTGAGTCAGAGTGCTGTGAGTTGAGAAAGACAGATTTAAACTTTCCCAAAGTTCAGAAGTTTGCATCCCCTTCATTTCTATTTGGGCTCCGCTTCGGCAATTGTAAATCTGTTTTCCTCCCAGCTCTGTAGCTGCTTGGAATCTGTTTGCCTTGTGTGAAGATGCATTTGTGTCCACAACAGTGTCACTGTGAGTCAAAGAGGTGTGTTACACTTTGGGAGCTGTGGCAACAGGAAAAACGTGCACAGTTAGGGATGAAAAATGGAAGAGAAACCATGGGACTAGTAGTTAAATTCTTTACATACTTCAGAGCTCCCTCTCTCAAACAATCCACTCAAGACCCAAATCTCATGAGCCCATGCTGTATACTTTTGATTATGACAGCATCTTTCTTCTTTGGGTTGTTTTGCAGCTATCAGATGGAGTGTGCTCTGGAGCCCAGGCATCACCAAGACATATCTTTGTGCTTGTCCCCCCTGCTCCCTGAGAAATGGGATGAGGAATGTTCTCAGTGCACATATTTGCTCGCAGCCATAAGTCTTGGTTAGGGCTTAAGTGTGTGCAGCAAAGGGACAGTTGGAGCACATAAAATGCTGTACAAGGGAGCCTTGCTAAATTAGCTTCAAGTTGTTTCTAGCTATAAATTGTTTTTCCTCTTAAATTTCATCTCTAATTCTGGGTCGTAGCTGGAAACAGAAGTGCTGAATTACAAATCCAGCCTTCCGGGTGTGTTTAGCTCAGCGTTGGAGTCTCCAGAGGTTGAGATAAGTTCCAGAGATTATTCCAGTGGTTTGTTTGCTCATTGAAAGTAATTTCCAGATTTCTGAGTAGTTCAGAAGGTGAAACAATCAATTAAATACACTCGTGTGCATACTCACATGCACAGAATATCCCCAAGGTGGTTAATGGGGCAAAATGTTTAAAAGGCACCAGGAGCCCAGTTCAGGAAAACTGCAAAAACCCCAGCAGTTTGGACATCCAGTCTCTTCAGGGGCTGCAACTAGAACGTCCCACATCTTTTGTGTGTTGCAAACAACAAGCGAAAGAGCAGCACAATCATTTCGTCAGAGTAAAATGTACATTTTCTGTAACATAAATTCATTCATTTTGCACTTCAAAGTAATTGCAAAAATAAATATATACATGTAAAATGTTTTCCTTTATCCTGTGTTCGGTTGGCAGTGGTTTTTTTTTTTTTTCCACATAAACCTCACTAAAAGTCAGCCATATGGGAAGGCCTTACAGTGTGTTGTAAACAGCAGGTTCAAATCAAGGCTAAACCAGTGCTATTGCTCCAGCCAAAGCCACAGGGTGCTTCAAACTCCCATCTATTGCAATATTGGAAACAAACTACTGTGCAGTAAATTGTGAAGACTATTTTTTCATGTTGCTACTCTTACGTGAATTAATTTTCTTTCAGCTATGAACTCGGGTGAAAAATATGAGACAAAACAAAAGGAGGAAGGAAAAACTTTTTCAGTTACAGAATAAGCTTTTTCATGTTCTTAAGCTCATGTTGCAAACTAATAACTTGAGAAGATCATTTATTTACATGCCCTAAAATTCTTTACTTCTTGATATATATTTTATTTTACGTTTGGCAAGATGGTAGCTGAGTCCTGAAAATCAGCTTGGCTTAGATACTTCAAATCAATTTTATAGTTCTGAAGTGACTTTGAAAAAAATTCTGCCTTTTTTCTAATTCTGTGAGTTTTAATCCTGGTCTGTACATGCAGATTCTGTAACAGTCAGTAGAATCTTTGGGAATTCTCCATGTGTTAAGTTTCCCATGAAGTTCTGGAAGCAGAGTTTTGCCTTTCTTATCTTATTGTCAAATTATTAAATATATATATATATTTTTTTTTTTTAAGTTTTTAGGGCAGTAGGCGTTTATCATCTAGTCTAATCATCTAGTACTACTGAAGTTGGGAAATATTAAAGCTCATGGTTTACTCAAAGACATTATCTTTTCTGCTTTAGATTGACAAGACTTAACTATCATCTCATTAACTGTTTTTCAGTGTATGTCTCTGTCACTGACAGAGCTCCATGCATCCTGTGTATTACAGTGGCAGGACTCCAAGGCAGTATTTGGCTATCAGTTAATTCACTAGATTTTTCATTCAAAATCCCCCTTGAGCTTTTCAGTATGGCTCAAATAAATTATTAGTTGGCTTAGAGTGCTGGCTGTAAATGTTTGGGCCTTTATTTGAGCATTAAAAAAGGCCTGGGAACTATTTCAGGGAAAGTATTTTTAACAATTTCTGCATGATAAAAATCTACTATTTGTTTTGGTTTCCAACCAGGATTTTTTATTTTGGGGGAAAGGCGGAGAGGAGGTTGGTGGCAAGGAGAGCCATTCATATCAGAAGCAGTGTCATAATTACAGAGAGTTAGAGGGCCTGTCTAGAAAACAGGATTTTTAAAATTGTACAGAAATCTTTATAGTGAAAGAGGGAGATTACTGTGGATGCTTGAGGAGGGTGTCCAGCAGCTGGGTCAGAGGCCTGGTACAAGAGCCTGGAAGCAGAGCTTAAGGTTTCATTAAGAAAGCATTTCAGACAGTCAGCAGGCACACCCTGATTGCCAGGAAATAAGGTGTTATCCTTATTAATTCTTTGAATGCAAGTCAAGGTGCAAGTATTCCTGGGAAGTGCCCAGAGCATGCTGGAACATGACCAAGGTTCCTTCAAAGGGCAATGCCCCTCTGTGTTTGCCAGAATTACCCTGTGCAAAGCGGATTTTCCATGCAGTGATCCTCAACATCTTCCTTGCCTATGTTCAATTCCTTTTACATGGTGTTTCTGGTGGTACATGGGTCTTGTCAGGAGTGGTTGAGTTTCTCCATTGATTCTGCCAGGTGTGTCATGGAGCATGGAGTTTCCCTGTGCAGCCTGCAGATCTCTCTGCATTCCTTCTTTAACAAGGATATCCTTCATAAACCTGAGTTCCTTACCATCCTTGAGAGGCAACCAGGGCTAAGATTTTTGATCCATGTCTCATAAAACCACATGACCAGCTCTTAGTGTTTTCTTTCCCCTCTGTATTTTCTCTGGTAATCGGATCAATGTGTCTAAGAACTGGCTTAACAACTTGGGCTATAGGGTCAAGGTAGTTTCTTGTATCACTGAAACTGAATAAGACCAGAGATTAATGGAAAATTTTCACCTCTAATCACTGGATGGATTTATATTTTACATCCATTTCTACAATGGATGTAAAAGTCTTGGAGAGACTTTTTTTAGTCAAAATTTGGAAAAGAATAGCACTGATACTAATTGACTGTGCAGATTGAAGCACCTCCAGGGCCAGCCCTGACCTGAACGCGCTGGGAGTAATCCTAAAGTGTGTTGTTGGTAAAAATTAATTATTCTTGACTGTGCTTCTGCTGCTTTTAAAGTCAATGGCACATGTCTGGCTAGCTTTAGAGGACGTCTATCCCACTGTATTTTCACACAGTGATCCCAAAACACAGTCTGCATGTCAGACTCCCAGGTAAAACATGCTGGCTATTCACCTTGAGCAAAGCTGGAGATCATAAGGTGCACTTCAACCATCCAAAAGCCATTCTAAGGTTTTTTAGCAATCCTATTACTCTGCAGCATTAGCAGTTGCAGTTCTGTACAGGGAAAAGCAATTTATCTCCCCAGGGGTTTCTGCTGGAAAGAGCTAGTTAGAGCCACTTAGAGAAACAGGAAATTCTGCAGTTTTGTAAATTATTTTCAAATTGATAGCCCTCATGGCAGGTGGTTCTTCAGAAGGTTCTTCAAAGTGCTTCCCCAGTGTGCAGGTACTTGGGGCAACATTTTAGGTGGGCAAGCTGGTGAGACAAGTAAGGACTGAGAAATGGATGGGCTTTGTCACAGAGAGGAGATGTCATTCAAATAGTAAGAAGTCCTAAACACCTTATTTTAGTTAGAGGTGGCAAAAATCAGCCTTTTTGGGAAAAGAAGTTCCACTAGAAACCTCTGTGTTGTCTTATGTGAAGAGGACTACTTGAATAACGTTTTCCATCAAACCTTCTTGGAATCATTGATTAAGACTTTTTCATTGTGGTCAGCATTTTAATCCAAGGACATTGAAAGGCTGTACTTAGTCTGCTTTGTTGTCTTTTTATTCCTTTCAGGCCCTTTGGAATGGTGATAGAATTTTTACTTTGTTAATTAAACATTTCAGTACTGTCAACATTCATTATTAAGCTAAAGTCATTTATGTGTTTCCAAATTAAAATAGTTTGCCAGCTCCACTCCTTGAAATATCTCAATATTTTTAGAGGCTAAAAAAATTGTGATATGCCATAATTTCCCATACAACAGAAATTCTATTTTCTGACCAAGGCATGTAATGGCAGCCCTTTTTACTGTAAAAGTAACCAAAAGTGGGGTACTGAAGCCAAGTAGTGAAGCATTTTGTCTTCCATTAACTGTATTTTGGGGTTTATTATACATACAACACCTCTTGTTTTTGGCCATCAGGAGTGCTTGAGATCCTTACCAGAACTTTGTAAGACATTGCCTACTATAAGGCTTTGTTTTAATTGTGTGCCTATTTAGCCACCTGACCTGAAGTTTTCCATTTTGGGCATCTCAGACTAAAATTTGTAGGAATGTTTCAGCTGAAAAGCTTCAGCTATTCCAAGCAAAAAGATAGGAAGAGACACATCATTTTCTGCATATTACTGTGGTTATTTTTAAGCCTAGTAAGTGTTTTGTGATGCTCTCCTGTATCCATACTTTGGAATGAAAGTTTGAAATTCATCTGGAAGTTGAATCCTAGGTACATTTATTCTTTCTATTAAAAAATACCCCAAAACCACCTGACCAACCAACAATTAAACAAAACCTTGACTTTTTATTTGACCAAAGTAAGAGCATCTAAAATCACACATTCTTAGGGCAAGGGGGGCAGCAGATGAGGAGGTGCTGATCACCTCTCTGGCCACCAGTGTCAGAACACAAGGAAGTGGAATGAAGCTGCATCAGGGGAAGTTCAAGTGGGACATCAGTAAAATGTTCTTCACCCAGGGCATGGCTGGGCACTGGAACAGGCTCCCCAGCTAAATGGTCACAGCACTAAGCCTGACAAATCTCTTCTGAAGACAAAGTCATACAATTCTTCACTGAAACATGCATAACTACTCTTTCTTTCCTTTCTTTTCTTTTAAGTAAGAATGTGTGAGCTGCAGGTCAGATGTTTAGAGAAATCCCTTAAGTGATTATTTACTTTTTCCCTGAAGCATGGCACAGTTTGTTGTTTCTGTGGCTGGCTGCTTGCACAGAGTACTCTGCGGAGAAACAGCAGAATCCAGATTTCCTTCACCAAATAAGAAATTAAAATATGTGACTTTATTTCATAAACTGGATTTTTCTAAAGCTTCAAGTGTTAAGTTCCTGAGCATATATATTCTTGCAAGAGGTTAGAGGGGTGCTCTTCCCCTTCTGTGCTTGGAGCCTCTGTGCCCAAAGGCTGAGTGCAGCTCTGAGATCTCAGCTTATAAACACAGGTTGGAGTAGACTTGTAGTTAGTAAGTAAAGGGTTAATGAAGGAAGATGAAGTTGATTTGAGCTGAAAAACATTGGTTCAGTTCCTAGGTTTAGCCCCAGATATTTTATGTGTGAGCACAGGAAAGATATTTAATCCCTCCATATCTCAGCTGCATATGTATAAAACAGGAATGAAAATCTGATCTTTGTCCCACCCCTTTTTTTTATCTCATCTCTTTAGATTATGCATTTTTCAAGGCAAGGGCTGCTTCTCTGTGTGTGTGGATCTCAGACAAGGCTCCTAAAGTGCTATTAGTGTGTAGTAGGAGTAGTAATAATAATAACATTATTTGGAGTTCAAATTCTGACAGACAGCTCAGAACCTTTACACATTTGAGAGAATGAAACACAGTCAAGCCCAAGACAGCAATTTTCATCCGAGACCAAATTTAACAGTTTGGCAGGGCAACCAAATTTGGTGTTATGTAAGCTGGGATTTGCAACTTCAAACCCTGAGTTTATTTATGTTTTGGGGGATTTTCCTTCCATTTCCATATGGTCCAGTCTGTAACTGGCACTATTTTAGGGCTGGCTCACTGTGGGTTCTACCCTGCTGCAAACGACGTTTGGAAATCTGAAAAGAAGGTTTGTTTAATTAACTGAAAACCAGAGCCCATAGTCTACTCGATATGAAAAATAGACCAAATTATAGTGGTATTCATAGCCTGCTGGAATGGTTGGTTGTTTTGGAAAAATATTGGTTTTAGAGGAGGCTTGCCAAGAAACTGTTCTGTCAGGAAATGATAAATGGCAGTTCAGAGACTTGAGTGGCCTGTGCTGTATGGATGTGCCTTGGTAACTGCTGACTCAATCCTGTGTGCTCCTGATGGCTCCTACATTCACAGCAAGGGAATTTACAGTCCTGATTCACAAACTCATTACTGTCCTGCAGCTCAGGACTTTTTACACATGGCCTCAGGATTGTTTTATCTGAAAACAATGCAAACACATTTCTTTAAATTACACTTCAGATAAACTTTTGGTTTTCATTACTTTTACAGTGTATGCTAGAAACCTTGCAATTTCTTTTCCAAAACTATAGTTTGTCTGAATATTCCGTGCCAAGTTTGGTGTTTTCTGTTTAAGTAGGATTTTTTTTTTAGTAGTATGTTTTCTAGGAAGCTGTGAAGTTTTAAGAAATTTAAATAACAGAACAGTGAAGGCTTGGCTAGAATTTGCATGACAGGGTTGGGTTTTAAAAAGTAAAAGAAAAGACTGTCTCTGTGCACTGAAGAAAGGTTTGCTTTACACAATGCACCATTTAGTCACAGGAGTTCTTTGCAGTGACATGTGTCATTTACTAGATTCTATTACTGTAGGGGATATGTTGCGTGCAAGTGGACAAACCTTTGGAGTGTGCTCTTCTGAGTGCTAAGTGTGATCCATCTTTTCAGGGCATTTATATTACCTTAATCCCATTGACATCAATAAGTTTACTCCTCATTTACTCTGGAATGAAAGAGGAGTGAGCTGGGACTATTGTATATTTAGGCGACATTGTTGCAAAACATGTCCCGTTCCTGAGTCAGTGGAGGGAGGGAGAGAGGTTCATGCAGTACACAGAGCTCAAGGCATTATTGTTTTCCTAAGGTTGCCTAATGAATCTGGCTGAAAAGTGTCACACAAATGGTAGAAAAAATTTGCATCTACGTGTCCACGAAAATTTACACTGTGTGCTTGTAAAGATGAAGTACAGATTAGAGAGTTTGGAGATAATTTGATATAATACATATTGATTCATTGCCTTTATCTTGAATGTTAGGGTTCCTAGGCACCTTAGGAAGAATTTGTGTATTTGGTGATTTGCATCCTTGAAAACCTTTTTAGCATTCACATAGGAGGCAGTTGTGAAAATGCCAAATACTTCAAGGATCCCTTCTCTGCCCTGGCTCCATTATTTTTCTGCCCTGGCTCCTGTTCTTTGCTATTTCTGAACAAATCCTGCCTCTGCTTCCCTTTTATTTACCCCACACATGGCACTGGGGTGCAGAGCAGCTGCAGAAAGCTGGATGGAGAGCTCTGCCCATGCCCTCAATGCTCCTTGCCTTTGGTAGATGCTGCTACTTGTGTCCTGAGGGCAGCAGGACACCTTGGCTTGTGTTTAATTGAAGGCAGACCCTACCTCCGGTAACCTTCTGCTCTGTGATTTCCCAGTGACAAACCTGCTGACAGCTTTTACATGCAGTGATTAGGAGAAGAGTAATGTGAAATGCCGGTATCTCTGTCCCCTACAGCCACTTAGATGCTGGTTTTCGCATAATATGCCATTGATTCTGCAAGTTTTGCATATTGAGGTAAGGGAAGTACCAGTGCTGATTAGCATCAGTGTGAACAGGGACTCTCTGGGAAGAACTGAACCTGACTTTATGGGGAACTAACAACATCAGTGAAAGAAATGAATGCTGACCTTGGCATTTGAGTTCCAGCATAACTGTAGGTGCATAAATAGCACATGCAAATCACAAAGTGAGTAAAATTAAATTATTTTACATTTCTCACCTGCTTACAAGTTTTGCTGCATCAGGTATTGGCATATAATGAGAGATGGGAAAAAACGTTATTAACATGAAAGTCAGAAGAATCACAGAATCACTAAAAATAGTGCTAAACTTAAGATTTCAACAGCAGTTTCTGATTACTCTCTTCAATTTCTCTATTCATTCCAATATTTTGTATCCAGCAATGGGGTATCCCTGTCTTTCACCTTTAGAGACTTCAGAGTGTGAATCTGTTTCCAGGGTTGCCTAGTTTTGCAGCACTGGAATGACTGCTCCAGAAATATAATGATGTCTGTCTCCTGGGGTGGCTGATTTAAAACCTTTGCCATGAGCGGTGACCCCCAAGTGAGTGAAGTGCGTAATTAGTACAGGTGTTCACTGTACTAACAAAAGCATTTGTAAGCCCAGGGACAGTCTGCAAAGATTGAGTTAATGTCATTTTCCACACAGGGCAAGCTGCTTTGTCCAGTGAGGACATACAAGCCCTAAATTAACTGTAGAATTATAAACAGACCATAATTAAAATACATAAGGAGAGAAACCTCGTTTTGACCTCTTGTATTGTGCTTTCACTTGTATTGTGCAAAGTTACAGACTATGTGCTTCACTTCTATCCAAATACATGGATCTTCCTCATGAAAAGCTCACCAGGAGTTGAGGGCACTCAGAGAGTAAGGGAAGTGTGGAGCATTTTGCAGCAATGCATTGCAAACAAGCTTGACAGCATTTCCTCTGTGTGAAATATTCCTGTAGAAATGGCTCCCTGGAAAATGGCACTTATTTCTATTGCATTGGAGAAATGCTGTGATTTAAGCAAGCTTCACTTTAGCCAGAGGCTTATTTTGCTATTGATGCTCTGTTGTGCAGCAGCAGGGGGAAAAAACACAAAGAATCAAGATGAAGTTGTATTTGTGATGATTTGTCTGTGTGTCTGCACATCATCTGCAGGCTGTGGATTTATTAGTTTTTAAGTCAGTAGAACTGTTGTATAAATAATGCATATCAGAGCTGGTCCCACATGGTCTACTCACTCGCACATGTGAGTACTCCCTGAGCCAGAGAGGAGTAAGTCAACCAGACCTCCTGTGTCCTCTCTGAAAATCAGCTTTTAAAAGGTAGTGTCAGACACTTGTGTTATCATGACAGTCCATGTCCCTTCTAGAAAGGTGCACTGGTGTGGTTATTGTGGGGGTTTCAGGCAGTGTGGGTGCTGTTCCTGGCTCAGACATTGTTTTCTGCAGAACCTGAGGCAAGTCATTTCACTTTCTGTTGTTTCCATTTCCTCAGCCATGAGTACTGGGTATGATAAACATTTTGAGGCTTGGAGGTCAAAAATGAAAACAGAAGCACTTGGTTATGTTCCTAATTTTTGTTATTCCCTCTGCTGTTCTGGATTTATCTTAAAACTTAGATATAACTTGAAAAGTTTGTGTCTTGATGGCTCTGGTATTTTTCAAGTCCAGGCTGGATGGGGTTCTGAGCAACCTGGTCTAGTGGAAGGTGTCCCTGCCTGTGGCAGGGATGTTGGAGCAATAAGATAATATTTAGGGTTCCTTCCAGGACATTCTATGATTCCATGAAAATATAAATCAACAGTTCAGGTACTATGCAGAAGCATCTTACACCCTAAAGGAGCTGTGATGGGTGAGACTGAAGTAAAGCCCTTCCACATTTCAGAGCAGATGTGTCAGAGCTAAAGCTGTTAGTCAAACCACATAAAGCCATCCATGAAAATGGATGAAAAAATCTTTATTAATTCTTAATTATGTTAGCATTTTAATCTGTAAAGTCCTTAGTAGGTACTGTGTGACAACTTTTTTTCAAAGGTTGCATGATTAGGGGTGAATGAATTTCTCCTGAGTAGCTGATTACTCTCTCTGTTGGACTGGGGCAAAAACACTACTTAACAAAAGAGATTAGCAGAAAAAAGAAAGCAAATTACTCTTTCACTCATTCAAAGAAAATACATGAAGGGAAAATAGGAAATGCCTGCAGCCAGTTTGTGTGGTGATACCCAGATCTTCCAAGTAAAGCATGGTCTGGTCCCTGTGAACACCAGTGATCAGCCTCCAGGAGGAGCAGGCTGCAGCTTGCTCCAGACACAGGGTGCTGATTCTCTGGTATTCCCTTCCTGGAGTGCCACTGTCAGTGAAGCCTCCCTGGCAAATGCCCAAGACAAACTTGGTCCCTCTGTGGAGGACCACCCTTTATGTGACAATTAAAGTGGTGACCTGCAGCTACTGAAAGTCCTGTAGAGCTCTTTGGCTGTCACAGGATTCAGTACTTTCCTTCTGCTACCATGATGCTTTCCCTTGCTTTCATTGAATTATCACTGCTTTTTGTTCCTATCTGTAAATGCTGAGTGTTACCCTGTGCTGTGAAACAGATGCTGCCTCCCATCACTGAGAAGCTACTTTTTGTTATTGATTTAACAGGGCTTAGTGCAGCCCTCGATGGCAGGGGCGTGGGAGAGACCCAGCCACGTGTTCATGCTCTGCCTTTGTGCAATTGATAACAGTCCTGGTTGGAGGTGGAAATGGAGAAGGGGAACGTCACAAAGCTTTATGTTCAAGAATGTCACCACCTGTGCCTGAAGAGTCTTCCAGCATTTCAACATGTCTAGACTATATGTGCTTGTGTAGTAGCCTCCTCTATCATAATATAATATTACAAAACCCGAAGCCCTTTTAGTTTTGAATAGCAAATGGTCATCATTATCTTCAGATTGAACAATTCAGGCTACTGCCTAAGAACCAGAGGAATAGGAGGTGGATGCACACCTAACATCTGGAGCTGGGCAGATCATTTAGTCTTCAAGCCTGTCATAATGATTAATCAGCTAGGAAAGACAGTGAGCCTCTTGCTTCCACCACGGAGCAGTTGCTTATGCTGCCAAGAGATCCACTTTTGAGTCATGGTTTACCAGTCCAAACAAATGCCCAGCCTGGCTGTATTCCTAGAAGAAGTTACTGACAAAGAAAAGCACTAAGGTTTTTTTGTTATCTTTGTCATCCATTACATCTCTCAAGCATGTTATTTTATCAGGAACATTTGCTTACTTTTGAAGGCATTATAGCTTAAAATGTTATGGAAAAGAGCCTTCATATTTTAACCGACTCAAAAACAGAGGGAAAACTGCAATGGGAGTAATTGCGAAAGTTAACCCATGCAGAACTTGCTACCAGTATCAGCCAAATTATGTCTCTTAGTTTTCAAAATGTATGAAGCCTCCAAAGTGTTGGGAAATTGGCTTAACACCATAAGATTGTATTTAAGCAGTAGGGAAAAAAGGGAACAGATACGAGTCTTTAAAATCTAGTTTTTGACACCTTAGTGTATACAGAAGACCTGTTTTCGGGATTTCCTCTGCAAGAAGGTTGGTCAGAAGCTAACTCTGGAAATTGAAGCTGATATTCTTGCATAGCTGGTTGGCTTCAGAATTTGAAATTTTAAGCAAAAATGTCTAAAACTACAAAATGCGTAACAAAATAATCACTTCGTTCCCCCTGCATTCAACTGGCAGAGCTGTTGAACTCCTGCAGGCATGGTAATGACTTTGTATGACCCATGAAATTTGACTGAAAACCCTTCTTCATTAGCAGTTGGTTGCCTTTGTTGTAGTTTTGCTCCTGGTATCCATAAGATCTCCTAGTTTGCCTTTATGAATAACACCATGACAGCCAACAAGCAGTTTATTTTCCTTGTAAACATGGGTTTCCACTGGTAAATATATTACATTCTAGTTCACTCATTAGTTATTTGCTGGCTTGTAATTGATTGTATCTGCCTCCACTTTTTGAAGTGCTCAGTAAACAAATGAAATGTGCTTTTGGGATGTCCGTTGATTTTAGAGGGTGCAGAGTACCTGCATCTTCTCTGGATTTCAGTGGGGGTTTGCTGGATGCCTAACTTTCTACAAAATGCAAGTGGTTTTATATTTAGAAAATTCTGAAGAAGATATTTCCAGGGATAGGACTTCAGCAGAATTGAATGATGTTTAGAAAGGCTGGGGGAGTAGAGTGGGCTCACAGACTTTTGATCACCACTGAATTTCACCTCTGATCTCTGTGCAGCCCCTGGGAATGAAAAGTGCCTTTGGAATTGTGTGTGGTTTTCTTTCGTTCCACTGAGCTTTCCCACTGAAATTTTCTGTCTTGCATCTGTGTCTTTGTAAAGCTTAATGCAATGGCAAAACAAGAGGCTGCCTCCTTTCTGAGGAGCAGGTTCAAGCAAACAGGAACACAGCCCTGGTTTTGTGTGTTCAGAATGGGTGCAAACTTGCCACCTTATTTATCACCAGGATTTCTAACCTTCAGATGCCATGGCCCATAAATGACTTCCCCATAATATTTATCAAAGTATTTCTGGTCTAATTATTCATGCTGAGCTTGTTCTCTAAAAATTTCTCTTGAAAGAATCTTTTTAAAGATTTTTCTTTTGAAAACAAATTCATGACCACATCAAACAGAGATTCATGTTGCCGTTAGTTTAATTACCAGCAGCCCTCAGGGAAAACTCACTCAAAACTCACTGTTGTTGTAATTGCTTCTCTCCCTTTCTCTCCCCCACTCTTTTTACCTTTCCAGTTTTGATTGATGCAGAAGTCATTCATTTTTTAAGCTCATTTTAGGTACTAAGGGGTTTATGCCCTTTTTTGCCCATATAGTAACTATCAAATTATAAATAATTAGTAGATTATAGACGCTGAAAAAGGAGCTGGCAAAAAAAACCCCACACCTTTTTGAGATAACAGTTGAAGTTATCTTTGTTTTTAACTTTTTAAGCAAAAAGGCAGATAGTGGTGTCCTTCCCAGTGCCATGCCACAAGATCAGATCCGTAACCTGTGGATCTATTCCAGCCATGAAAGCCACTGCACCTAGTCTGGCTTTATTCCCTTTGAAAAACAGCATGGATGCCTCATTTGGGTGAAGTGCAAAACATAACATAAGCAGTGCTGACCTAACACGACATGATACATGGCAGATTTGCTTTAAAAAGAGCAGCAGTCTCAAACCTGTTTTGAATTAGAAAAAGTGTTTGAGGGAAAGGAAGGAAAAAGGGAACCATTTCATAGCAGGCATCTGAAAAATAACAGTTTGGAGGAAGGAGGAAAAATTGTCAGGCAAAACCTTACAGTTAAAGCTGAAAAATGTATTTCTAAGTCTGGGGATTATGAGTGTATGTCTTATTCTTTGGGTTTTTTTAAAATAAAATCTTGGCAACTTAAGTGCATACTATGATGGTCCAGAATGAGAACAGCTACTCAAAGGTGAAATTATCAGCAGTACTCTGGCAAGAGGTTATTAGTCATAGTCCCAGTATCATACAAGAGCCAGAGCCAAGGATTCAAGAAGCAAAACATTCCCCTTTGGAGAGAAGTCAAGATTAGTCACTCTTGTTTTCTTTGTTGGGGGGAGGGGGACAATGGGGGTTGGGTCGATTTGGGGTTTATTTTGTTGTGGAGAAGAGTTTTGGACATGTTTTTATGCCAATTTGGTCTTGTACTCTTTGCTTTTTAACCCTGAAGTGCTGTAAATATGCCACTGTTCCACGCCGGGAACAGGAATCTACAGCTAGGGGAAAACTGTTGTCTGACAGCCAAACTTCTGACAACGAAAATATGGAGTGATATCCAGAGGCTGTGCTGCCCTGGTTAAGCCAGCAGAAAGGGTCCTGTAGAGGCAAGAACCACGGGGAGTTTTCTTCACATCTGTGGAGCTAAAGCATCTGAAATACAAGTGCCTGTTGGCTAAACAGAGAGCCTTTCTTTCCTCTGCAGATAGGTACCGGGGTGCTCAGCCAGAAGGACCCCGTGAAAAAAACATTTTGCTGAACAAGAATGTGATTGAGAATGACAAAGCAAGCTGCTTTCCAGCCTCCTGTCTCAATAATGAAAACCAGAAAGGTGCTGTGAAGTTTTCCTTGAGACTGGAAGATGTGCCCAGGACAGGGAGAGTGTTTTTAAGGTTTTGTTAGAGACACCCATCCAAGCTGATGTTAAGAATGTTTATTGTATCTGAAGGTGGGCTGCTGAGCGTGCTGCCTCAGTTTCCCCCACGTTGTGCTGGCAGTAACAGGACTTATCTGCTGTGCTTAGGTGCACCCAGGTTTGCACAGTGCTGTAGATGCACTAAACATGGAATCATAGAATATCCTGAGAGGGAAGGGACCCACAAGGATCATCAAAGTCCAATTTCTGGCCCTGCAGATGACCACCATTTATTCTAGAACTCTATTCAAACTATTACACAGAGATAAGGGGCTTTTTTTCCTGGTTTCTTTGATCAATATTTCCATTATATTTCTTGTTATGTCAAGACTGTTTCCCATCCTCCATAAGGCTGGATTTCAATTTAAGCATAATGTGGGAAGCTGTTTATGATTATGGTGCTGGATGGATATCCAGTGATTTTTGCAGATACATTAGCTTCTAATACTTCTGGTATCATGGATTCACTTGTAAAGAAAGAATCCCTCCCTTCTTGCCAATTCACGTCTCATTTTTAAACAGAGAGTGAGGAAAGTTGTGTCTGGTCAAAGAGATACTGTTTCCTGAAGGTCAGGCTATAGTTAATGAAGATAAGCTAATTCTTGAAAATATCAGAGTATTCAGTTAATAGGATAGGGGAATTTGATCATCTTTGGTAGTTTCTGATGAAAGTTGTATTTAGAGACAAGACCCTCATCTTCACTTTCCTGGCTTCATGCAAGGAGGGAAAAATATTCCAAACTCCCTTGTTTATCTACTGATACACTGTTAATTTAGAGGAAAGGGTTAAAAAAAATCTGACCTTTGTAATATTTTAGAGAAAAAAAAAATCCTGTATCCTGAGGCAGCGCTGGGCCAAAGACTGTAGATTTTGGATGCTGTTCTAACTTGAAAATTTCCATGTGTTTTAAGTCTCGTCTGATTTATCTAAAACAAGAGCCAACCACGAATTTTAATTGTTTGGCTATAGACTTCTGATGCCAAATAGATCTGTGAGCATTGCACACATCTGGGCATGGACTGAGCGCCGGGAGGCCAGCAGGACTGGCCTGGGGAGGGGTGAGCCAGCAGATTGGCCTCATGGCCCAAGACTACATCTAGAAATAAAGAAGGGCTCTCGGGAAAAGCTGATTTCCAACAGTTTGGGTGCTTTAAAGAAGCCAAATATTTTTGCAAGTTGTTAATAACAGCAACAAAAGCGCTGAACCGGGACCACAGCTCTCTGCTCTCTCTTCTTCAGTGGCAGCTGTTTCCAGTCCTGCTTCTGACCATCTCCTGCAGCCACATCCATCATGGTCCTCATTTCTGTCTTGACTTAAAAGCATTTTAGGTCATCCCTTCCCAACATTTTTACCCTCAAGCCTTTCTGAATCCTCTCCACTTCTAAAAGAATCACGGAATCATCGTAGAATGGCTTGGGTTGGAAGGGACCTTAAGATCATCCTGTTCCAGCTCCCTGCCATGGTGACACCTTCCACTACACCAGGCTGCTCAGAGCCCCATCCAGCCTGGCCTCAAGCACTTCCAGGGATGGGGCATCCACAACTTCTCTGTGCAGCTTGTTCCAGTGCCTCAGCAGCCTCACAGCAAAGAATTTCTTCCTTACACCTAGCCTAAATTTCCCCTCTTCCAGTTTGAACCCAGAAAAAAAAAATTCTTAGAAGAAGTGCTGCTCCGAAATCTTTCCCTCTTTTGAGGTCTTATGCTCCCTAACAGTCCATGACCAAATGTATTCCACTCTCCTGTAATTTAATTCTCCCAATTCCCATCCTCTTTGTTAGAAGGGGTGGTTTGTATTCATCTTACCTTGCTTCTGTTTGTCAAGCAGCAAGTTACAGACAAATAATCTTATGAAGGTGACCTGTAAAAAACCAAAGTAACTAGTTTGTAACCTTTGATTTCTACTTATTCCTCAAAATTTATAAGATCTTAAAGGAATTGCTCTCTTATATAAGCACAACATCTGTTGTTGCTGCTTGTTTCTTTGTAGGGAAAAGTGGCAGTATCATAGAAGAGATACTGCTGCTAATATTCTGTATTTGGTCTGCTGTATTTTACACAGCATTGTTATATTATTTATTCAGTCACATATTACTGAAGTGGCTTTTTCATATCAGTTTTTTAGTTTTTGACCCTCGGACCATGTCTCTTACTACCATTGGTTTCAAATATAATTCAGGGAAGACACCTAATCTGAAAAATGACATTATAGTTGTAACCTACACTCTTCTAAGAATCATTAAAGACATGGAGCTGAGTGAATAGTTAACCAGAGGTGTCATATTTCCAGAAACTTTGAGGAAGCTTTTAGAAAAGCATGCTTTTCTTTGAGAAAAAGAACATTTGGAAAAGAAAAATAATTCTCTGCAGTTTGGTTACTTGCTAATCAAAATTGCTTTCCCAATCCTAATGGAAAGAACAGATGCATAAATCAACCGTGTAATTTCTCCCATTTCCTAAAGCTTGAGCATTTGCTACCCTAGATCATGTGCTGCACAACCAGAACAAAATTCTTCAAACAAATAAAAATTACTTTAAAGTGCCGCAGGTGTTACAGTCAGTAACCAAATAGCTACATGTTGGTGTGGCCAGTTTGTTTTAATTCCCAAAACTATTTTTAAAAAATGTGCGACAAAACAGAGTTTCTTTAGGAATTTACTGTAGAAGTCAAGCCCTTTGTAATAGTTCACTGATATCAAGATAACTGCTGGAGAATCAGAGACAGCAACCAGTTTATAAATCCTGGTCGTTGCTGAGCTCTGATCCTGACTCAATGGCTCAGAATTTTCTCCCCAGGGTCATCACCCTCTGGTAAATGCACAAGCAGCACATCCTGATCAATGGTGAATTCTCAGCAGATGTTCAAGGGCTCTTACTACAAAAAGTAAGTGGTTTTTTATGCTTTTGAGAAATGTAAGGTAAATATTTTCCTATAAAAATACACAGCAAGACAAGAGTAGCAACAGTCTCAGTTTATTGAAAAAACAGAACAATTTTTAGTATCTCAAAGCAGAGATTGTCACTGATAGCTTTATGCAAGAGAGCTGATTTTAGAGCTCAGGGTGTAGCAAGTGCCTTTCTTTCCAAAGATGCTTTTTGTCTGAAAAATATCTATTTTATTTGTCATTTAAGACAGTAGTTACAGTGTTCATATAATGTTTTCATTGACTAGAAAGAGACTTGTTCATGTAACCCTCAAAACTTGTCAATTCTGTTCTTCAGAAGCTCAGCCCTCCTGTTTTCTGAGCAATGATCCATCTTACAGTAGAGTGTTTTTTCACTGGCTCCATTTCTTCTAGCCTTCTCCTGGACACCACACACATACTTTCTTCTTTGACCAACTCTCAAGAGAAAGAACAGACAGTCTGGAGAGCAAATCTTTCTTCATGCAGATTACATTCTCCTTTAAACACCTCAGTGGTGGGAATCTGACCTCCAGCAAAACTGCTGCCTCATTTTGGGCAACAAAATAAACACATCAAAGCCAGAAGTTCTGATAGGGGTTTTTGCAAGAATCCGGGATCTTGGGTAGTGCAAATGGAAGGGAGCTACATTCCATGATTTTTGAATCATGAACCTGAAGAAAGAAACGTTCCTTAATAATACTGAAACCAATGGTCTCTCCTGCCACTATTATAGAGAAATCTTTAAAATAAACTCTCTGGGAAGATTCCCATACCTATCCCTGAGCTCCTCTAGAAAGCCACTCCTAATATCGTACCTGTTCCTGTCCTCAGAGCCCTCCAGGATAAAGCATTAACTTTTAGAAATGCTGAGATACCAGCATGTGAGAGGACTTAGCAAGAATAGGAGTCAGGGGAGCTTCTCTCTGAAGCTTCCTCAAATATTCTGAAGAACTTAAATAGGAAGAATCCCACTGAAGACAAACGTGATTTATAACTGCATATTTTCTTCCAGAACAGTCTCACTGTTGTTAAAGTACCACTGGATACTGATACATTCCTTCATAACATTGCCATTAACAGATATCATAAGTTCTGGAATTTTTTTTTGCCTTTCATCTTCTCTCCAGATGAGTCACTGGTGTGCCTGGTGATTATTTTGTTAGCAGAAAGCAGAATGTGTTTTTATGAAATATAAGGCTAGCTTATTACTGCATGTGGTACTGAACAGCAAACACATTAGAGATTTGATACATGGAGAGATGCTCAAAGAAAGCATCATTTTTTATTGCCCTAGAAGTTTGCTACACTGCAGAGCAATAGGGTCCTCCTTAGTAACAGGCCACCAGAAGTGATAAATACATGAAGGTCTCCCCAACCCTCTTCGGTTATTTTGAAAAAGTGCCTTAAAGAATTAGTTCACTTTGAGCCAAAAAGCTGCACCCACAGGAATGAATGCTACTTAAGTCAGGGCAGCAGACTTGGGAGTTTAACGTTGTAAAAGCAGCTGAAATCTTCCTTTATCACATTTTCATTCAGCCAAGTGTTGCTTGCATCCTGGTTTCCCTCTTCTCCTTGAGCAGCTTCATGCTTGGCTTTCTTTACTAAGAACAAGGACAGCCCCCCTGAACCCACTGAGTGAGCAATGAGCTGATAAAAATTCTCTTCCTTATGGACAAATAATCTGTTTAGTCATTCAACCGTGTTAAGAACATAGGTAGTTATAAAACACCATTCTGTTCAAAGGGTCTATGATTTTTACCCTTAATATTTACTTTTAAAATCTCTGAGGATGAGAATGATGGGCAGATGACATAGCTTTAATCAACAGCATTAATCAACCTTGATCTCTCCAGATTATGGAGCAATACTTGGAATAACCTATTAATAATTTGTGGTCTTTGTGGCTGAAATGATGCCAAACTCAAAATTTTGTCCTTCAGCTTCCCGTGGCTGAAAATACTGTTCCACTCAGCTCTGTAATTGTGTCTGTCATTGCCTTTTCCTGGTAAATTCCTATAACTAGTTTTGGGAGTAGGTCTCCAAAGTGCTACTCTTTAGTTCTCCATTGCAGGGGAGCTTAAAAGAGACTGTTCTGTCCCTGGAGCTGTCCCTGGAGCCAACCAGGCTTCTGTGTCTTGTTTGGTTTGGTTTGGTTTGGTTTGGTTTTAAAATCAAAGAAATAAATTCATTGTTATATATTATGTTCCAGATCATACCATGAACTTTGTATGGAGGCTTAAAATTACGAAGTGTTGCAAGTTAATATAGTGTGAAGATTTCTGGAATTTTAATAGATAAAAAATAATAGACAATTTTAATTGAAAATTTTTTTTGTTCTTTCAGCAAGAACAGTCTCTGTCTTGTTCAGTAGCACCTTTTGGAAGTGCACCTTTTGCCTTTGAACCCTTTACAAATATTATTACCTTTATAAATGCATGTCACTAAGGCTATGAGAATTGGGATCGCTCAGCCTGGAAAAGAAAAGGCTTTGGAGTGACCTACTTGTGGCCTTCCAGTACCTGAAGGGAGCCTACAAGAAAGATGGAGAGAGACTATTATAACAGCATGTTATAACTTTTCCTCAGGATGTGCCATTTAAGATTTGTGTGCTAACCTTTCAGCCTTTGTGAGGAACTGTTTGGTTTTGGGTTGGTTTTTTTCTCAGTGCACTGCATGGATGGGATTTTATTAATTTCTAAGAGATAGATTCAAAACTTGTTTAAATTTTCACTCCGTCTGTGCTCACTCTATGATCCTTGGATTTTTACTTTTTTTTAAACTTAACTCAGAAGATGGAAAAATTTTCTATTCATACAATATTTCAGTAAGACTTAGGAATAACTTTGGTGTGTAATTTCTGAAGTTTCAAACACTGCTTCCTCTTCCCAACAACTGTGAAATACAAAGGAAATTATTTGCAAATAAAGAATCTGATCATCCAAACATCATGCTTCCAATGAAACATAAATCAGCTACAAAGAGCTTACTTAGTTTTTCCTAAAGGAAACAAATCAGTCTGAGTTATTTTTCTATGTAATTAACAGTGTTTGCTGTTTTAAGTAGAGAGATCAGAGTTGTTCAAAGCGGTTAAGATTAGAGCAACATCAGCAGTTTTTCTGTTTGCTTTACTTTTATTCGTTCTGGCATCAGAGCTAATTTCTAATCAAGTAAACGTGTTTGAAAGTATGATTCAGGGGAGATGATACATTTCTCCATGCTAACTGCCTAAAGCTGGCTTAATAAAAAGGATATTGCACACAATGACATTTTTCTAGTGGGTATAATTATCTCTGCAGCAAGCAAGTGAATGATGTATTTCAGGATGTTTGTTTGGATGATGACAGGCAGATTGGGCACGATAATAAGCCAGGCTGTTCACCAGCAAGCCTTTTTTTCTGGTACATCAGAGGCCTGTGATGACAGTAGAAGTTGCCTTCTGGTGGCTTTTACTGCTCATTTTAAAATATCTCATACTTTAAGCTGATACTCCTTTGGCAAAATCAAAAATGGGGGCCAATTGTCCCACTGCTGCCTCACTTGCCAATGTCATCTTTTCTGATAGAGCCCTGAGAAGCAGAAGATCCATGTACAGAAATACAGACTGCTCCTTCTCTTGTAATATCCAAGGAACATGTTACTATTTGGGATTGATGATTCAGTCCAACGTTGGTCCAGAGCCCACTGAAGCCACTGGGAGTCTGTGCTTGCCAAAATCTATCGCTGAGTTCAGTGTGTCTTGGAGCAAGCCCTTCACAGGCACAGAACCCCCTGGGAAATGGAAAGCAAAACTGATTAAACAACAACTACATACAACCAGTTTTCTGGACCTCCCTCCACAAAACCCTTGTGGCTTTAGAGCCCTACCCCAAAAAGCAGGAACATGGACGACAAAGGTCTTAACTTTTAATCTCACATGGCTCAGCTCAATAGCAATTAGCTCCTGCCTCTGCTTCTGTGGGCCTCCTGCACTCCACAGCTGCCGCAGCCAGACCTTATTGCCTAGAAAAAATTATACAATTATCTCTGGGAATTTATTTCCCAGCAAGAATATTCACTTCTCATTTCTCCCCAGTACTTCATCACCAAGATGCACAGCTGTTGAAGGACTATCCAGATCTCAGTCCAACCTACTGTCATGTTCAATAGTTCATCACTGCAAGAGTTTCATGAATGCACATTTTCCAGATATATCTCCAGTCTGTGTTTCCTCTGGTAATCCCTGCCTGGAATCACAAATTAAGACACATATACATATAAAAACCCCCCAGTTCATTTGGAATAGTTAGCAAAAAGACATTTCTTATAGAAGGAAATGTTGTCTTTTGGATTCTGAAGATAGCTGTTTGTCTGGAGGCTTTCACTGCAGTCCTTCCAGCACAGTTGTCTCAGAAAACAAACAATACCTGGGCAGTGGGGGATGCAGGAATGAGGTATTTTTGTAGGTTTCACTACTGGTGATTTGTACTGTGGCACTTGGAGCATCATGAGTTTGCCGTCTGTAATGGGCACCATTTGGGCAAAATGTGGTTTTTTTTAAGGGAGGGAATAAATAGTGATTAAATGAGAACCTGATGATCTGCTCAGTCTTCCATCTGTATTTCCTTCTAGAAATCTTGAATTTATCTGTTCTTCAGCTTCCTCATTTCATAGAATCTCATCTTTCAACAGCCATTTCCATCCAGAATTACTAGTGTTTCATGTACCATCTAGGGTGCTGTGCCTAATGTTTTCAAAACCAGCTGCAAAGTATAAATCTCTGGCACCTCATATTTTTAAATCACTGTATCTGCTTCCCTACCAGTTGTACAAAGTGTTTGAAAAAACCCACCATTTTCTCTATAGTGAAAAAACATTTTAGTCTCTGCTGAAATCCTCCAGGTTTGTTGATGTTCTGCTCAGCCTTACTGTCTTTTACTATCCTGTATGATACTTGGATGACAGCCAGGCACATATAAATTGCTCCCACTCATGCTCTCTCTGGCAGTTTTATGTGCCTTCCACTACTTTATAGCAGATATTTTAGGCAACAATTTATTCCTATCACGGGGTTTTTTTTGTTTGTTTGCTTTCTTTTCTCTTTCTAAAAAGTATTACATCTTTCTGCCTAGAATTTACTCAGTGTTTTAGGATCCCTGTGGATCAATGGGTCAGAAATTGCAATGACAAAATCGTGGCTTTCTTACTATGCTTGAAGAGGGGATTAGGAGGCCATAAGGCAGAGTCTTACTGCCTAATTTCAATGCTTTTACCACGCCAAGGGTCAGAGAGTGGGCAGGACTTTGAAGCTAGAAGTGCCCATCGTCCCCTTGGGATATTTTGCTCAGTACTTTGGATTCAGTGCAGAGGGGAGGCTCCCAATGCCAGATAAAAGGGGTGACATTGGTAACTTCTTGACTGGGAGATGCAAGAAACCAGATGCTGGATCTGTGGTGCTCCTAGAAACACCTAATTCTCAATTTTCCTCTGAGTACTACAAATACATGCCAAAAAACATCCATAACCTAACCTCTCTTAGGTATCAGCTTTTTCA
Source organism: Leptocoma aspasia (assembly GCA_013399835.1). Classification (NCBI taxonomy): domain Eukaryota; kingdom Metazoa; phylum Chordata; class Aves; order Passeriformes; family Nectariniidae; genus Leptocoma; species Leptocoma aspasia. The sequence continues at coordinate 588,571 of VXAX01005444.1, read as the reverse complement.
TTATATGGTCTCCTAAACATCAGAAAAAAGAGCAGAAAAAGGGAGGGGGTGGGGAGAAAGAAATTAAATAATTTAAAGAACCTCTGTCTAAAGAAGAAAATTAGCATTATGGATATGGGCTGAACCCCTGGAGTCCCCCAGTCAAGAAATTAATTTTCAGCCATCTTGGAATTCTTAGTTTCTGCCTTGCTGGGGATCATGTCATTCAGATGGCAATCCTAGGGAATGCTGTGTCACTGGGTTTTGAGAGCATAAAACTGACTCGTCCTACTCCCAGCTGCTGTTGACTCACAGCAGCAAAAATACCAATGGGCATCTTGTGACCTGAGTTGTTAATTGAACCCAACTGTAGCAAAGAGCATCACTCAGTCCCAGCTTAAGAGTTGATTAGATCACTGCAAGTCAAGCAGTTGTTTACTAGAGCATATTGGTATTATTAGGGCATAGAAGCATGCTACAAGTTTATAATTTTTAAAAAAATATGGACACAATAATAAACAAACAAACAAAAAAAACCCCACAGAAATTCAGTTCTGGGACTTAGTTCTCTATTCCAGCAGATCTCTTTAAATAAAATCCCATCTGTCATGTGTTCACCCAGATATAAAATGAGTGTCAAAGCACACACCAGAGGTGAGTATTAACAAGTTTGTCCCCATCCAACCCTGACCTATTGCATTAATTTTCTCACTATCTGTTTGATGAACTGTGAATCTGTGGTATCTTCACAGACATTGTTGTGATCCTAATTAATATTACAGATATGTCATTGGGTTTGTTGCCATTTTCTTGCATGCTGCTCCTAAACAACTCTCCCCTTTGCCCTTGTAGGTGACACAAATGGACCAGAAGCTGAACCTCATCACAGACATGCTGCATCATCTGGTTTCCCGTCAGCAGGGAGATCAGGGCAACAACAGATCCTCTCAGAGAGGCAACAACAACGTCAGTTCAGAGCTTTTCCTCCCTAACAACACCCTGCCCACCTACGAGCAGCTGACAGTACCGGGGGGAAAGGAAGATGACATTTCCTGATGTGTGCAGGTCTGGGTTGGGTTGTTCCTACTTTTCTCGTCTGAACGGGACTGAGTGTTGAGAACCTGGGAGAAATGAAGTTCATCAGCCAACCAAGAAATCGTGCAACTGCTGTATCTATACCACTAGTCTCAAACATACTGAAGTTATCCACAGTAGCCAAAGGATTGCCAGGCTGTCTTCCACCAGGCAAAACTGGAAGCTCCATGTTTATTTTGTTCCTGAGCAAATGATCACAACCCATTATTTCTCAAAAAGACCAAAATGATGTAAAGACAGGCAAAATGGCAAGGATTTAGAGCTCCTGTAATAATAATAATAATAATAATAATAATAGTAATAATAATATTCTAATAATACTTGAACTTAGATGGAAAAAAATGCATTCTGTTTATGAATCTGCAGATAGCAATTTATTTCTACTACTAAGGTTTTTAAAACAAACTAGGATAACTTATGTTGTTTTTATTGTATAAACATACACTAACATTCTAGACAATAACAAACCACATACTGAATGATTTTCTTTTTCTGTTTTATTTTAGTGTTACTACATAAACAGTTATCAGATAATGACCAGATTTTAAAAATCTGGTTTTCTTCAGGGAGGAACTAATCCTTAATCTGGAACAATACTATTTACAGTGGAAAGTGCTATAGATTTTCTAAGATATCAGTTTTTCATGGGGAGACAATAAAGTCTATAGCAAAAAATTATATGCAAAAAAACATTCTGCTTTTTAGAAAATTGTTGCCAAAGAAGTTATATATAAATAGAAAACACAGTGGTCTGAATGTACCTGTCCTGAGCATTTTGAAAGGACAAGATGGAGGCTTTCTAGTTCTTAAATATACTGGTTTTTAGCTTACAGACGCCAAGAATAATATAAGAGGCTGAAGTGGCTGGACTTCACTGGTCAAGTGTTTGAGCTGTTCATTCACAGAACATCCATAATCCTTGCAGGAATCGAGGCTTCAGTTCAGGAAAACATCTCTAATCCACACAGCACATATGACAATTTTAATGTTTTCATGAATAATGTCTTGAGAAATTCAACCCCCTGCAAGAGTCGTTTGGTATTGACAAGTGCCAGCTCTTTATTTAGAGAATTGAGGGCCTCAGCTACAACCCATGGGGCTGAATCAGGCTGCCCCAAATGATGACTGCAATGACACCAACAGTGTTGGCCCAGTGTGAGCTCTCACACACACAGCGTGAGCAGGAGTTGGACTTTGCTTACTAAGGCTGGAATTACTCAGTACCTGAATCATATCAGTCTTTAAAGCTGACAGCCTCAGGAAAAGCTCTTCAGCCCAACGTGGTGGTAGTGGTAGCTCAGACTGCTGAGGAAACAGGAGATATAGACAGATTTATCAGCTCTTGCACTTTGAGCATCCTCCACATCCAGTGCACCCTGAGTTTGTTCCCCTCACTGCAGAGCCTGTACCCCACAGTGGTCTCCCTCTCCTGGGGGAGGCCCTAAAGCCTCGTACCTTGGCACAGCAGTTAATATTACCAGTCTTTTGACCAGTATTACCAATCTGAAATACTGGTGCATAATGAATGAGATCACAGGGAATCTTCTTATAGGGAACTCTCACATTTTGGGCTTTCTTTCCAACATTTCATCTCTTTCACTTGGACTGCAGAGAAAGTCCTGTATTAAATATCCTGTATTTAACTTTCCAGATTGTGTTACAGTTATCCAGCCTCTCTGTTGTACGGTAGATAAATGTTAAGGGTGTAGAAATTTACAAGCATAAAGAAAAATTGTATCAGGGCATTATGTTTTTGTGGAAATCAAAATTATTCTCATGATTTTGAACATTTTTTAAATGAGATTCACTATGTAATTTCAGGTTATCAATCAGCCTGTTAATTTCCTAATAAAATACAGGACAAGAGTGCCATGTGTTTTGGTTATTCTAAAATCCAGACACTTGATATATACAAGAAAGCAGATGGCTTTTCTTCTCCTTTCTCTCTTAGCCCACTGTACAGTGTAAATATATCTTATTTGCAATGCGTGACTGTAGGGCTTCTGCTGATTCTTCACTAGAGAAATAAAAGAAAATGCAGACTTTATCATCTGGGATGATAGATGAAGAGAAAGGTGTGTCACATAGCCCTGGCTGAAAGCAGACAGGTCTGTGCATTTCTAGGAGCATTGTTTTAAACAGAAAATGTATCCATTCCTGCCTGTTTGTTCCCAAGACCATACTTCCATTCTCTATTTGACACCTCATCTTGGTGATAACAGTCTGGCACAGCAAACACTTAATGCAAAACATAACTTCCCTTTTTTGTCAATTAGTCTATAACCATCTGAAAGTCTCCATTGGAAACAGATTAATTGGAATCACTGGATTTTACAGGTTTTTGAGGCTGGTGGCCTCAGTGAGTCAGTTCCTCAGTGAGTCAGTGGCCTCAGTTGTGAGGTCAGTGATTCCTCACCTGAGTCCAGCTGATCCTTTCAGAAAGTACAAAGCTCTGAGAGCTACTACTTCAAACCTTATAATCCACCTCGCCCTAAGGAAAAGAAGACAATCCATTTTCCCTGTTGAAGAGGTATAAAATGAGCCATCCAAACTTGCCATGCAGCTGCCTGAAGCCAGCCATCCACAAGGACTCACTAGAGACAGATCTGACCTCTCTGTGTGGAGGACTGACTGAAATTATCTGTCCTGCTGGGACTTCATATCTCAGTGACTTCTCCTGGAAGCAGGTGCCTCAGCATCTTTCTTGCACAGAGCACTGCAGAACAGCAGCAGGGGAGGATGAGCTGAGCAGTCCAACACTGGAGCAGCCTGAAGTAGCCAGCATGCAGTGAGTATGTGTTTCTGCTAAAACCTTTCCTATGGTGTCTCCTGTTCAGCCAAACTGTCCAGAGTGGAGGTTTTTAAGTGGGTGGGAAATGCTTGTAAGTATCTTGAAGGAGAGCAAAGGAAACTGTAAGGTAGGCCACACCTTGAATTTATAACTATCTGCCCCGTTTTTGTGAGCTGTGTTAAAATAAATGCATCTGAAGCTGCAAAAGAAGCCTTTTTCTTGGAGCAGCTCAATAGCAGTTTGCATTTCCAGACTGATCTAAGTTAAGCCTAGACCCTCGTTGCTGCCAAAAAAAAAATAAATGTCAGTTAAAAAATAGTCATCTAAAAAAATGTTAGCTGGCTGAGCTTCCCCAGCCTACCAGGGGGATGCCAGATGGGTGCCAGATCTGGATGGTAGGAAGCCAAGGAATAGGGGAGGAGCATGGGGCTGCCCAGCTGAAGGTGGTGATGAAAGCTTACCCTGCCTCAGCCTGCAGCAGAGGCAGACGATGTGCAAGTTTGCAAAAAGGAAGATCCATGGGAGGTGCAGAGGATTTGTGCAGAGGAGGAGTTTTAGTCCATGACAAAATGTGGGCTCCTGGTGAGGGGTCTGTGCTAGTATTCAAAAGACAGAAGCACTGCCTGGCATCAGCATTAATCTGCAGTGTGACCTCAGGGCGAGTCATTTCACCTGCTTGGCCACATCTGCTGCCCCCTATCCTGCACTCAGCCCACTTGTTTGTTTAGACCACAAATTCCTCAGGAAGGGAGGGCCCCTTTTTGTGTGTTTGCTCAGTGCCTACACAAAGGGACCTGCCCTCTGGGGACTGGAGGTACCACTCTCAGATAAATAATTACTCACCCTGGAGTTCTGCTACAGGCAAACCCTTAATTATTCTGAGCCCAAGGAGTTTCAGTTGGAAGTGCCTGCTGCCAAACCAACAGTCAGAGGAGGCTGGGTTTTAGGTTCTCTTCTAGGTAGTATCTTACAAAAGGAGATCAGGAGCCTGGCCATCACTGATTTTCCCACTTCTGCTTTAAAGCAGGTTCATTTCAAATAACACAATGGGCCACTGCTATGCTCAAATACTAGCTAAGGCAGAAATCTTTGGATGTCAGAGGATTAAACAGATGTTTTACTACAGCAAATTAAGGTTTGTTGTTGCCAGCAGATATCTCTGGGCTGATTTAGGACCCATTAATTCTGAGGAAGCTGGAAATATTCCAGGCTGGTGAGCTTTAAAGGTCTGGGCAAGAAACAAGCTGCTTTTTTGAAAAATGAAAAAGTAAAACACAGGAAGATCTTCTTTTCTGGGAGTTTAAGGAGAAAAGGTTAAAATAGTTTTAAAGTAACCTTCATGTACCCTCCTGAGATAGGTTTTACTGCTGGGGTGGTGGTTTGGGAAGAGGAGAGGCATTGAAAAGAAAAGGAAAAAGATTGAAGATATGATGCAGCTCCCATGAAAATGTACTTGTGCACTTGATTTATGTTGGCTTGGAGTTGGGTATTGCCTGCAGTGGGACTGCTCAGTCCATGCAGGTCAGTGTAAGCCTTTGGAAGTTGAAAATGTGCAGTAAAAATGCCTTTCCATGGCTTTCAGTGGAAGCTGGGCTCAGCTCTGTAGGCAGCATTGCTTTCTTCATGGTCACAGAGCCACAGAACCATGTGAATTCACAAGTTTCTGCTTCCCATTTCTGTTTTCAAATTACTGGTTTCCAATATTCCTGCATGCCACTTGTGTTTTCAAGCCAGAATGATTAGAGGTATTTCCTTCCACTTCAGTGATGTGAGTCCTACTGCACACACACACCACAGAGCAGGCTTTAAAATGCCCTCCAATTTCATTTAGAATAGCTTCTGTAATGTTTTGCACTTGGGTCTCCTGAGCAGCAGCAGCAGCTGTGATGAAGGGAGCAGGTTGTTATACCAGTATGATGTGGAGGTGACATTTAGCTACATCCCAAGATGTAGCTATGGAATTGCCAGAAGGTGTTGAGTTTAGGCTGAAACTAGCAAGGATTTCTGTGAACAGTGTTTTTTGGTCTTGTCTGTGGTCTGACTTTGATGTCTAAGAAGTGTGAGTTTCAGCTGAAGCTTTTCTTTTGTGGTTGCAGGTTTGTTTTCTGTGTTTTTCCCCTGATGCCCAAGACGACGTGCGTTCATGTTCAGCCTTTCCTCAGTGAGGATGTTGACAACACCAGGGACCCTCTGTCTTCAGTCCCTATTTTCACAAAACTTATGAAAACTTAATTATTTTCTAGACCTCTATCCTTCTGTCAAGTTGAATTGAACAAGGCCAACAGGTTCAAAAGTTATTAGGGGGAGGCAAAACAAACACAGCATGAGTGCATTAACCTTGTTTTCACAGGAACTGGGCTGAAAGTCCTCTCTCTCCCTACCCAAACACAGAGGTCTGGAAGAAAGGTAACCCCTCACTTTGGAGTAGAAGACCACTTCTAACTCCTGGGGTGAGGAGGAGACATGATCTTGGGAGTAGTTGGCTCCTGCAAGGCTTGATGCACCTTGCCTTTGATCAGCTATTGAAAGATGCTGGAAAATAGCTTTTGCCTCACATTGCTTCCAATGACAGTGGCTTAAAACATCAAAATGCTTGGAGCTGCAACAAAGAACATGCAGGTGCTGGCTGGGGACATTATGAACCATGCCCATGTGTCTTACTGTAACACAGCATGTGTCCAAAGAGAGATTGTCTGCATCGCTGGCAGGGGAGCACTGCTGGGGAAGGGCTGGCCTGAAAGAGTGGCATTGTCCAAGTTCACATCGCTCCCACATGAGCTGGCAACTGCTGCCTCTGGGAGAGACTTCCCAGGGATCTGACACGAGGCATTGTGCTCTCTGCCTGTGGATTTGCACCTAAGAAGAGCTGATCTACAAAGCCAGTCTTGAAACCATCTCGGAGCTAGCTACATTTGCTTCAGAGCTAGCGTTGCTCTGGCAGGCTGCCCAGGGATTTAGGCTCAGTTAATCCAAGCTTGGCTCTCCATGGCAGACACCCATGGAACAAAGGGAATAAAGCTTCCACGACCCCATCGAGTTGCTGGTCAGTCTCTCAGCCAGGTGCAGAAAGTGGGCTAGGCAGCCCTCAGTGAACTGTCTTGGATCAGAGAGGGCCAAATTCCCAGCAGGGGTGTGCAGACAAACCTATAGAGATTTTCTTGCCATAATTTCCCGAGTCTGGGAGCCTCACACACCGAGCCCCCAGTGCCTGTGCATTTTACACAATCTTTAAAGCCAGCTGTGCTGAAATTCATCACTGCTGCTTTCTGTGCAGGCAGTCTTACAGGAAAATAAAAAACAAGAAGGCAAGGAGGAAAATAAATTCAGTTTTCAGTTCTGCTATATGTTACATCCTTAGGATAATATTGATCATTAATTTTTAAACATTAATATGTTAGAGTTGATACAAGCAGTACCAATGCTATAAGAATGATAATCGTGTGAAGAATTAGGGTTACAAGTAGTTTGTGAGATGCTATCATCTGTTGTTTAAGCATTACCTACTAATTTGTTAGTCCTAATGGATTTTTAACTGGGCTGTCTATACATGGAACCTAAATGTAAATGTGATTCAGGTTTTACTCCTTTTGCATCTTTGGCTGTTATGCTGCTTATAAATTTGCTTTGATTGCGTCCCTTTTCCTAATTTCTTCTGTTCATTGAAACACTATATGCAGGTTTGATTGGCAGAGGGATTCATGCCCTTCAGATCACTTTTGGGAACGATCAGGTAAGAGTTATGCCCATGAGGACTAGTCACAAACACACCAGGGAGTCTTTTGCAAGCCACAATGTCTTTTTAATCATAATTTGTTTTGTAAAGCTTGAATGACAGAAGATGTGCTTCCCCTGCTGAATACCTTCTCTGCCTGTGCTGCAGACTCGCAGCCACTACCACGTGTGCTCGCTTGCAGCCATTATGGAGCAGATTTGAAATAGTGCCTTTGCTTAAACAGTTGCAAATGTTTCCCTGTTATTTCAGTTGGCAATCAAGCCAGCACTTTATTTTCCATTTATTTTCTCTCCTGTGCTGAGCCGTGGGAGATACTCTGCAGCCACAAGACAGAAACCAGAAGCAGGGGAGCAGAGAGGTGCACCAAAAGACAGGTCTTGTCATTAAGCAAAATGTACTGCCCCAAGAACACACATTTCAGTCCCTGTTTCTTGCAGACTGAGCATCACTTTTACTGCCCTGGCTTGATCTTCTTGCACCCAAACGTAATAAGTGTGTTAATACACTTTTGAAGTACCCTGAAGTGTCCTGAACCTTAACTTCCACCTGGTTCTCCCACTTCCCCGACTTGATTCAGGTCTCGGTCCAAAGCCAGCAGGAGGCAGGAAGGCTTTTGGCTGGCTCTGGTGGCACTGGAGCTGGAGCCCCGGGATGTTTGCCGGTGCCTGCCCCTCTCAGGCACTTTAGTCACTGCTCCTTGGCACAGCACAGCCCGTGATTAGCATTTCCTTCCTACGCCAGTCCTTCATGCCGCCGCTCTGACTTTTTGTTTTCCTCCTTCCCCCGTTCCCAGCCAAAGGGGAGAACAATTCCTGGAAAAGAAAAATGCTCTTTCCCCTGCATTGCCGAAACCTTTGCAGGGAGCTCTGGGGAGGAGAGAGTAGACTTTGGAGAAACATATGGCTAAAAGCATTTGGGGGTTTTCAGATGGTAAATGACCGATGAGGTCTCAAAGGGGTTTTATTTATAAATGATAGACTCCTGAGAGAGAAATAATTGCTGCTCTCCCAGGCGTTAAAAAGCAATTCACCTGACATAAAACCCAGGGATAAAATTAGCTAAATGAAAGGAAGATATGGCAACTGTATTAAGCCACTTTTTTTTTTCTCTCTCCCTTCCCTGCTGAATGGTGAATCATTTTAATTTTGTTTTGCCCTCCTTTCTTGGAAGGAGAAAAAAAATAACAACAAAAAAAAAAAAGCCAACCCCAAAGCAGTGCCTTGGGTCTGAAGAACAGATGGTGCCCTGGGCGGCCCTCCGGAGCGCTCGGCGGCGTGCATTCCTCCACTCCAGCACTCAGATAACTGAGTTATACAGCACACGACCATCTGGTGTATGACACATCTTGTGTCCCCCGGACAATGCCCCAGCAAACCTCTTCAGGGGAGAGGTTAGTTTCTAGGGTAACAGCAGCATGTGCAGCTCCAGGCCTTATTGAGATTCAGGGCTCCTCACTTGTCCCTATTCTTCTCCTCCCTATTGTTGTCACTTGAGCTTTTGCTGCTTGGTTACACCGAGACTGACAATATCCATCAGTATTTTGTCCCCAGCCCAGAAACCATTGTCTCCAAATTTTGTTTCATTATTTATGTTTTCAATATCCAATGGCTGACTGAAGCATCTGCTGTAGAGTGATAAGGCAAGTGCCTATTGAGGAGAGCTGTGCTGCTGCCTGACAACGATGGTTTGAATTATTTAGGTTGTGGTTGGACAAGCATTTGCAAAAGGCAGGGTACCCGTGAAGCACTGAGGTGACTTTATTTATTTCTCTGTTTCAGGTTTTTTAGGTGCTCGCATCTTTTAATCCAGACCCCAAAAAAGCTTAAAGCTTCCGTAGAGAAGTCAGCACTGAAGAAGTAGCTCTGTTTATTGACTGGGGGACTCTGGATGTTGCTTTGTGGGAAACTATTTGGGATTGGAAAAAAAAAAAGAGGGGTTCACCTTCCTTTTAATTTTCTGTGGGGTTTGTTTTGAAGTGACTTTGGAGTTTGAGCGTTCATTTTCTCCACTTACTTAAAGAGCCAAGGTCTGGCTTATAACCATGACCAAGCACTATGCCCAGTACTCTAAAATTCCATTTCAGCAAAGTAAACTTAATCAGCAAAAAGAGGTCATAGGTGTTTTCTCCACCAATAAAAGACATGTGCCCCACTGAATCATTTACTCCAATACAGAAAAATTATACCAGCAATGTTACCTTCCTCACATATCTGTGATTGTCACAGCCAGCCAAAATCCCCCCAAATTCTTCTTACATCTGTATGAAGTAGACTGATCATTCAATGGCGTAAAAATATCTGTCCAGAAATGTAAAATATCAAGCACGAGTTCTAAGCATTAAAAACACACAACTAAGAAAGTACAACTGGTGCCTCAGCAAAATTTGGTTAACTGCAGGCCTCAGTCAAGGTATTAGTAACTTTAAAATGCTGCATTGTATGTCAGGTTCAGGTCAAGTATTAGAGAACCAGCAATAACATTTAAGAGAGGTTCTGTATATATGTATGAAATAGTGATGACTATATATATTGATGTTGTGATAAATTTGCCATAACATCAAGTCTAATACATTATTTTCACACATTTATAAATGGAGATTTTACTTTCAAAGTAACGTTTGTAAAATACAGATCTATGACCTTAAAGGCAGTTTTTAAATCATTTGCCTAAAATGTTTCAGAGCTACTATGAGGAAAAGAATTTGCGGGTTTCCCCTCATGAAACAACATCTTTTTTGTAGACTGGTGGCAGGAAATAACAGTGAGATGCAACCCTGAGCCTGGTTTTAAATATTCTAATGAAATTCAGTTTTGAGTTGCAAGGTGTTCTGCCCCTGACCTGCTCTTGAGGTGTGCTGTGGTAAGTGCATTTGCTTCATCACATGCTTGAGTTGGCATCTGATCATAAAACAGAGACCACATTAGGGTGCATGTGTAAGAGGAGGAGGAGCAGATCGTGGGCAAGCCTGGCTTAGCTATTTTCCTTGGCAGCTTTCAACCGTGAGGAGGAAGGGACCGAGTTCCTATTTTCCTGTTTAAGTGTTGAAAGTTGTCAGCAATTTGCTGCATCAGAGCCTCTGCATTACCTCTGTAGGTGCAAAACCCTCCACTTAGCCAGCCAGGCAAGGCCAGCTGGGAAGGTGCAGGAGAAGCACCTGGGCTTCAGGTGTTTGTGAGTGCTCAGGGAAGGTCCAAACACCCAGGTCTGACACATGGACTGCAAAAGGGGGCTCAGCTGTGCAGTTTTTTCCACTTCTCACAGCCCTCCTACCTCCACTCTCCCAACTTCAGCGATGGAGTCTGCAGCCCTGAGGTGCCTCAGCATGTCTCCAGCCTTAGAACACGAGAACAGCTGAAAGTGAACCAGAGCAGGCTATCCCCTCTGCAAAAGGTGCTCTGCTCTCCACGCAGAAACACCAGGGGAGGTGTTTCTTTAAGAACTACGGAAGCTGCACCCAGTGCTGGGCCTTCACCTGGAGCTCTCTGTACCGGTCTGGTTACTTGAGCTGGATGAGCTTCTCCTGAATGTGGCATGGAGCAGAAGAAGGGTAACAAGGGTGGTCAGAGAAATTAAGGGCCTGTGTTAGTAGTTTCTCTGTCTAACCCAATGAAACAAAAGGCTAAGGTTGGTTTCCTTAAACACACAGGAAGGAGCATTGCTGTTTCACCCAAAGGACAATGTTGGCATGAGAACAAATATGTAAATTATCCACAAATAGATTTTTGAAGGTTTCTAAACATCACAGAAGGGGATTTCTGCAACAGCAGTCTGGTGAAAATATGGGAACCAAACCTCTGAGCTTTAAGGTGCCACTTGATCAATTTGTGAAAGAGGTGATAGGTTGTGACTGCCTGCAAAGGCAGGGAACTGGTTCTCATGAGTCAGAATGTCTCTCCCTCTCCAGTATTTAGTCAGTTCTAAAGCCAGAAGAGCCCATTAGATCATCTGGCCTGAATTTCTGTATGATACAGTCCATAGATCTCACCCAGTTACCCTTTGCTGAGCCCAGCAATTTGTCTGACTTGGTATTATCTTACCGTCACCAGAGAAAGAAACATTATATGCATCTCTATATTTAAATAGATACAATTTTTGATCACTATTTAAAGAAAAGTGAAGGCACACAGAGGCACAAGTGATACATGCAGTATGGAAGCAGGTGAGAGGACTCACTTGACTTCTAGAAGTTCTTGCCTGCAGACTTCAGCCTAGAAGGGTTTGTCCAAAGAAGCTGGTTTTACTTTCCTTGGGGAAAAGAGGAGCTGCCATTTTCTTGCCTCTGATCAATCCAGAGTGAGAAAGGTGAGCCAGGCAAATACTGCATATTGCAATATCCGTGTCTTGTCACTTCAGCGGAGCTAACTAGGAGCAAATAGAGGATGAAAATAAAGCCCAAGGGGTCCCCATCTGTGAAAGCAAAGGCTGCTTACAGGAAAAATCTCAGCTCAACCAGGAGGGAACCTTCATCTTTTCCATTTTACATAGAGGAAGGACAAGCCACAGAGTATAAAGCTTTGCTCAATTATATGAAGAAGTGAACATTTTTCTAGTATTGTACTAAGATGTCTGTGTAGTGTTTGAGGGCCACACTTGACCATGCTGCTCTGCCTTTGTCCACACCTCTGAGAGCCAGATGAAGCCAACCAATTTTTCATATAATCTGTTCCATTGACAGCATAGCAAATGGCATCTTAGCAAAGAGGTTTCTCTTTGGAAAGGATCACTGAAGAGTCAGAAAGGCAAATTAAATTAAGAAGCATAAAGCAGAGTGCCATGGGCAGAGGGCAGAATATACTGCTGTTTGCATGTGATCTAAGAAGTCAAAGGTACTCAGTTTTTCCAGGAATATCTGAATACTTTCATACTTTTGAAAAAAATCATGGCATAAACTGTTTAGAGGAAAAAGCAAAACAAAACAAGTGAGTCCATGAGACATGATGCAATTTGCATCTAAATACCTTTTAGAGATAAGAACGTGTTCAGAGGAAAACACAGTATTGCCAGTTCACGAGACTTACTTTCTGGTATCTTTGTGGGAACCAAATGAATTGCAAAACATCTGCAAGGTCCAAAGTGTCAATTATGCCTTTATGTACATGGAGGAAATGTCACATGATGGAGGCAGTCATTGGACATGGTCAATTGTAGGGTTTTATCCTTTGCTTAGCCTTAAAGCCTCGCTCAACAGTCAGGTTAGACAATGGCACTGTCAGAGCAGGAGATGGATCAGTTTGGCCACTCAGAGGAGGTGCTTATCAGCACAGAAAGTGTCCCCAGCCTCGGACAGCGCTGACATTTCGCTTGCAAAGCCCGGCTCAGGGCTGCTTCAAACAAGTAGGCTTCCAGATTTGCACATCTAGAAACAGCCAAACAAAAAGCCCAGCACAAAGCACAGATATCAGCTAGGTTTTGCAAAAGTAATCATGCAAATGAAGTAATTTTCCAAAGTTTCCCTTAAATCAGATCTCTGTTTCTTGGTAAAATTTCTCCTTCACAATTTATTTTAAAAAATGCCAACTTCGCAGAAGCATCTTACAGGAACATTTAAAAGGAGGTTGTGCATCATTCAAGGACCGTAGGAACTGCCAAACGAGAAGAATGGTTTTGAAAGGCCCATATGTGTGACTCTGAATGCCAAATATCCTCATTTTAATGGCTTGTGTGTTACAGTTTATATTGAGCACTTCAACAAGTCCCAGTAATATTCTTTCCAGATTTGCAAATTTGCGCTGCTTCTCCAGGAAACTTTTAAATACAGCAACATTTGTAATACACAGTTTGTGTGTGTTTTACTGCAGACAATGTCTGCACAAAACAGCATCTACAGTCTGTAAAATAGCACAGAAATGCCACTGGCACTATTTCCAGCCAGGCTCCAATCTCTCCAACCATGGTTGATCACTCTCCAGTCCCTGCTATCCATGTGTCAGCTGACATGTTTAGGTCCTTCAAAGCCCACACAGATGCTCCCAGAACCTGTGTGCAACAGTCATCTGCAAGAGAGAATCTGTAGAGGACATTTTTGTGGCAGTTAATGTAGAACATTCCTGCAGAACCACCAGAGAATCCTGCAAAATGGGACAGTTTCTCCAAAGTCTGGTTTCTATGTTTGTGGAAAGAAAATCAACAGCCTGAACTGCATCAGCCTTGTCAACTCCACAGCTACAACCATCATCCTCTTACTCTTTAATTACACATTGTCACATGCAGATTATTGGCATCAGCTCCCCTCCCATCATGGAAGCTTTTGATTGGGCTTGTAAACCTTATTTTTAATTATTATATTATTGCATCACTATGGATGCTTTTGTAAAGCCTGTGTGACTGGGCAAACGCGTCTGGCTTCACTCTGAGTGTGTGTGCCACCAAATGGGATGCCATTTGCAAGATATGAGCCAGGCTGGATAAGAAAATGAGCAGCAGATGGGGGTAAGGAGGAGGCAGGGAGGGGAAATGTTTGGTAAGAAGTAACTAACTCTTTATGGCACATGTGTTCTGCTGCCAGACTGTGGTGGTGTTGCTGCTGACACTATAACACCACTGTGTAACCTACACAAAGAAAACAGGAGCCCAAATTATAGAACTTGTAAAAAGTCTTTTTAGGGTCAAGGAAGGAATCTGGGCCAAGGGATTCTAGATCCATGTGATCCAGGCAAGGAGATAAATGAGCAGAAAGGGAGACATGCAGAACAAGTGTTTTCTATTGCTTTAGGAAGCATGCAGCCAAAACTGGAAATTAAACATCAGGAATTAAATTCATTCTGAAATGGAAGAGCCTTCACACTGTTTTAACTTGGATTTTTGTATTTAGTGTAGCTGTGTTTACCAGTGCAGTGTGAGATAGAGTTTGGGAGAGATTTTGCCTGCAGGAGGAGTTCAGCCCCCTGCTGAACTCCTAATCTCTGTATCCTCCTGCCTTTGGCCTACAGAAGGTGTTCAGTGCTTGTTCTGTCTAAAGTACTGGTCAAAAGCTTGGCTTAAATTAATATACCCAAGAGGAGAATGATGGTTTTGCTCTGGTTGTGATGAGCTGTCACTAACTAAACAAGTTATGACAAGGTAACCCATACACCTAAAGAAGAAAAACAACTGGAAAAGGGAAGGAATTTGCTCTGCTGGGGAGGCGTAAGTTGCCTAGTAATCAAAATGACAGCATTTATTTAAAGTTTGTTGGATAAGCCTACCAAGACAGGCATTCCAGGAAAGGGTGGGGTTCATATCACAGTTCCAGGAATGGAAAGGATTTTTATGAAGGAAGCAGACACAGATCATGTGCACTTTGAGATAAACCCACTGGACAGGTCTGAAGTGCATCACCATTTGAGATGGATTACAGCAACACGAGTTTGGCTTCCCTTTGTAAGGGAGCATGAGGGAAGACTGCTTTACAAGATGGTTCTAGCAGCAGAATTACTTGGGATTATTCCTGGAAACTGTTCTTAGTTTGAAATGTATGGCAACAGTTTCCCTATGCCAATGAAGCTTGTGTAAGTAATATCTCTGCAAAAGAAAACATTTATACAGTATAAAATCCAGCATCTGATGGTGAATGGATCAGGCTCCAGCCTTCAAAACCTCTCTAAAGAAAACAGTAAATGCCAGGAGGGGTCAGACTGTTGTCCATCATCTCTGTGGGAGAAAATGGCTTATATTTAGGGGGTGGGAAATCATTAAAAAAATACAATTTCTAACTGGAGAAAGCTTAATGTCCTTTCACATGTTTAGAAGAATTATCTACCAGCTGAACTGAACTCAAAATATTAGTGTCCAGTCCCTCCCCTTCTAAGACCTTGTCATCAAGAAAACAGCACAAGAAAGCGTTTAATGAATTCATACTCTTTTGTGTTCTTGAGAAGTTGCTGAGTCACCAGCTGATAGGGATAGATTCCTTCAAAGCCAGTTGTGCATGGAGAAATGCAGGTTTGTCAGGAGAGAAATTTGTATTTCTTCAAAACTTTACACAGCATGGTCAGTGACTGCATCATTCCTGTCCCCCACAAAGGGGGAGGTGGATGCCAATGGCTCCCCTCGGGAGCTCTTTTTTCAGCTGAAAAGACTCCAATTCACATATTTTACAAATCAGAGATTTGTATACAAGAGATGAACTTTTTGTCACACCCTTATCTCAAACATAGGCAAAAAGTGTTGGCATTTACCGAGCATGCTGAGAAAACACCAGATGGGGACTATCCAGCTGGTATCTCCCTATGGACTTGGTGGTACTTCCAGCTTTACTCTGCCTTAAAGGTTAGGGTAGAAAGTTAGGAACTACCAACATGTTTGTTTTGCAAAACACAGACTGTTTTTCCTCCAGCTGCCTTGTGCCTCCTCTCTGGCAGATTCATTGCTCATTAAATAAATAGGCAATTTTTGCTGTCATCGAAATGAGGATTCATTGAGGTTGCATAAATCCAGGCTTGAATATCTCCTGTTGGAGCTGGTGAAAATACTGTTAGGGGGTGCAGTGGGAGCTGAGCCAGTCTTAGCACTCTCCTGGTTGCACAGAACATAGGATGCAGGTGGATGTCTCCCAGGAAACCAGGCTGCCACAGCAATTTGCTGCTAGATACCACACTGTGGCTTGAAATGAATGGTATTTAGGCTATGAACAGGGAAGGCTGTGGCTTAAAACAGCAGCTTTGCCATTACTTCACCAATGATGACCTGGTGATTTGTTTTCTGAGTTGAAGCTTCTGAACACATAGGATTACCCAAAAGTTTTTGGGTTTCTTTGTTGCAAAAAGGAGCTTTTTAGCTCTTTATTTGAGCAGGTGGGGTGGAGGTGGGAAGTGTGATCAGATTGCAAAGCATCCTGAAAATGGACAAAACCTGGTTTGTATGCACTTGGCACATAATTGACTTCAGCTTGCAGCCTCTGAGCACTGTTGTGCCCTTTGCCAGATCCATGATGTTCACAGGTGTGGGGCAGCCAAGCAGGAACACCCTCATTAATAAAACTGCTCCCTGCTGGCTCTTTGCTACCCTCATTACCTAATTCCTTCTGCAGAGATCCTTGGAAAAGACCCTGTCCTCAGTGAGTAGCATTATCACTGTGTTCCCAAGGAGGATGGAGGGGCACCTATCTAAGGGTGATGTTTTAATCTTTCTGTGTTTATCTATAGAGGAGTCAATAAAACGGTTCATCATCTCCTTTCTCTGTTAAACACAAGTAAGGAAAGCTTAGGATAGTATTTTTCTTGTGGTGTATTTTGGAGTTGTTAGCTAAGTAGGTTTGCCTCTAGTAGAGAAACCTGTTCTATGCTGTTTATCAGGAGCAGAAAATGTACACTGAGCTGCCAAAAACCCCCATCATCTGTGATGTTCCCCTCAGGTACACAGCTAGGGTGTAACCAGGTGTGCTCTATAGGGGAGCCATGCAATGTTCCATTTGGCAGGTGTGTAAATGTTATTATTAGAGAATAATTTCAGCTCTTGGGGTCTCAGCAGTTGCTCAGCTCAGGGTCCTTCAAGAAGGAGCCAAGGCAGATCAGACTGGGACAAGATTTTAGCAAATCCTTCTTCACAGTGCAATGTCTTGATCCCAAGTCTATCCACTTGTGTGCTCCTTGTCCCTCTCAGGGCTCCCCACTTACCCTGGGAATGCTCCCCTCCCACAGACCCATTCACTGCAATTCCATTTGCTTAGTTTTCCTCCCTTTCCATACTCAACTGCACAAAAACATGTTAAGGCAAGTTTCTCATATCTAATCAGCAATGTCAGGTTCCTATTCTTCCATGAACCCAGCCTGAACCCTCCTGAAGATGGATTCTGGCAAGAACCAAGCACCAGCCAGCCCAAACTATGGACCAGTCGAGATCCCCACCATAAGGAAACAACATTTTCCAAGTACAGTCACAATCCTGTCCTTTAGTTCTTCACTATTTTGATTAAACTATTTTTTTCTCTTTATACACTTAGTGTTGGCCTCACTAGTTGTCCTGTATTTTTTTTTTTTTTGGACTTCTAATATGTTTATTCAAACAGCATTTGTTAAGATTTGAGCCTTATCATCTCTGTTTGAATACTAGTCCTGTCGCTTTTTTGTGCATTTGTCCCTCTGGGATTCTGTATGTTTTGGTATCTCCTCTTTTTACTAAACACTCCTCTTAAAAATCCTGCATTTGATTTTGCATAATGGTAGATTTTGCTCCTGGAACAACTCTGCCACCTTTCTTTGGCCAAATTACACGTACGTCAGTTATTATTGAAACATTATCTAACATAACACTTGGAGTTTTTAAAATCTATCCAAAAATCAACATTTAAGTACTTTAATTTTGCTATCACTCACCTGGCTATTGTGAAAAGGCATTACCCTCATTTTAACATCACTTCAGGTGGTTTTGTGTAATAAAATTAAAACTGTACATACTTGTCTTAAAAATAATCAGAGTTACTCGTATTCTCTGTGTTATCACTGGAGATTTAAATGTGCCCTGTGCTCTGTGGCCAATTAAAACACTTGCTCTGTGATTTCTATTCTAATTGCTGCAATCAGATTGGAGCCTGGGTCTGGAGGAGTTTGGGAAGAATGGAGCAGGTGGAAAGCAGGATGGCAACAAGGGTCAAATGGTTAATTCACAGATGAAATACAGGATGAGGTTTCAGTGAAATAGAAATTAGGCCTTAAGAAATCAAACCTTCTAGCCCAACCACATAGATAAATATCAAATGAGTCAGAACTTTAGTATTGCCTTCATTGGTCTAAAAGAGCAGACAAAACTGTCAAGGTTTTGGAAGTGCACCTGATGACCTCAACTAATAATTTTAAAGTCCATGCAATTTGCTCCTTTTATCTCAAAACCAGGGTAGTTTTGAAGTGCTGCATTAGAAAGGGATCAGATACAAACTGTTCCAGTGACAACCACCTGGTTTGAGAAGTCCAGCTGCTGTGAGACCAGGAGCAGTACAAAGATCTCTATTTTCTCACTCCACACACCTCCCTTAGCATCTTGCAGCTATTGGTAAAACCTGATGCATTAAGCATCACATGACTTGTATCTCACTGAGGTTGAACAAGTGACTTTAGCTCCTGGTGGGTGGCTTTGGACAGGTGTCTCTGTCCCAAAATAGCCTTGTTCATTTGTTGCCCCTTTTCCCCCTGTAGCTCCTCCCTTGTAACCAGAGACAGCACAGGTTATCTCCACACCCGCGTTTAACGAGTCTGGAGTAGCAGCTTCATTTCTTGCTCAAGGTTAAGGAGCATAAGTGGAACTCCTCACACACCTCTTCACCCAGAAACACAGCAGCACGTGAGAAAATGTCGTCAGTGCCTCGGTTTGTCCTCCCCTCACTGCCTTTGGGTTTATCCCCCAAAACTGGGAGGTGAAATTGCAGTGAGACATCGTGTGACCTTACACGTTTGTTCTTCTGCTCTCTTTTTCCAGGTGGGTGCTCAGCAACGTGTCTGTGTGAGTCCGTTCCAACGTCGATTTTTGGAAAATGGCCCAAACTGCTCCTTTTTCTTAGAATGCCGGGATGCAGGGAGTGCATCCCCAGGGCTCCCATCCTCCTCCACCTTCGGCTGTCACGTTCGCCTCTCCAGCAGCAGCGCAGCGGGGGCTGCGCTGGGGATGCTCACCCTTCCCGGGAGGAATTGCCTGGGCGCTCTCGGTGCTCCCGTGGCGCAGCGGGGACCCCGGGGCGGGTCCGTCCCCTCCCGGCGTGCGGGGCGCGGCGGGGCCAGCAGAGGGAGCGCACACGACGCGGCGCTGGTGCGGCCCCGCTCCCGGCGGGGGCTGGGGGTGCTCGGGGGAAAGGAAAGAATTTCCCAAACAGCACCGTCTCGGCCTTTCCTCACCCCAGGCGCAGCCCGTGCCAATATGATTTTTTCCGTCGTTCTCCGTTGAAAGGTGGTTTGGGCAGTTCCTGCTGCGGGGCTGAACCCACGCCCTAAGGGTTGTGAGTTTTGGCTTTGTCCTCCAGAGCGTCTCTTCTCTAACAAAATCCACAAATACCTTTTTGAGCAGACACCATATCTAGGAATGTCATCCCCAGTATGCCATTGATGCTTTAAATATGACTATCACCTCTGCAGCCCTTGAGAGCATCTCTGACTACAGGTGCTGGAGCTTTCATGCTCTGATGGGATATGCAGCCCAGAGAGTGACAAATGAGCTCAGTCCCAAACTCCAGTGGCCCTTGATGCAGAATTGGTTGGAATAAGTCTTTTGCATGAAAATGATCAAAATTTAAAAAGAAAACCAGGTCATACAAAGAAAAGAAAACTCTTGAAAAGACTTAGTCATAAAATAAAAAGAAATTTATTTCTGCATCTGCCACTCAGAAAGCACCAGCTGCTTTATAGACAAAATCCACCCCGAAGAGCCTGTGATGTGAGACCCCAGACTCACAAATCAATGGGGAGCTCTTCCACCTGCACAGAAATCCATGGATTTCAGGGAGCCTGCACGAACAATTTTGCAGTAGACCTGAAGCCAGTCACACAGATGGGCAATGTAACATTGGTTTATCCATTGCCCTTCATTATATTCTTAGCCCCCCCGCCCTCCCCGTGCCCTAGCTAATCTTTATTTTCCATGTACAAAGAGCGAAAATGGCTACTCCAGATGTCTCTAAGCTCCTCTCAAAAGCCATTATCTGGCAGGTCTCTCTAGAGGACTGTGCTAACTGTGGGAGTGTTGCTTAGTGGATAATAGTACCTATCCTCTATTTTCATGCTTCTAACACTGAAAGATCTGGAGTTGTCTAATACATTTTCAAGCAAATCACCAAGACAAGAAATAGCAGGGATGATAGGGGAGGGGAAAAAAAGCAAATGTTGAAAGGACCTGGGCATTTTTGTGGAGGATTATGACTAATCAAGCTTTGATCTGCAGAGCTTTTTTTTTTCTTCTTCTTTCCTTTCCTGACAAGCCCCAAACATTCCCTGCCCTGTGAATGTTTCCGGCTCTCTACTTTTGTGTTCTTACTGTCTTTCTCCGACCTCTCTAAGACTTGGCTTGCAGCTGCCAAGGTTTCCCCTCCATCCAGGCTATGAGTCTGTGGGTTGCTTCACTCCCGAATTGTCTTCAACTGCACCTTCTGAATTTGGAGGGAGGAGGCACTCAAAAGGAGCTAAAAAGAATGGTCTCTGGCTTGCAGAAGTCCCAAGTGTTTAATGAGGTGTTAATACCTTCTAACACAGTGATTTCTTCTGCCGCTTCTCGTTTCTGAGTGCAGTCCCATCAGAAGAAGGTAGAGGGGATATACGTGAAGGGGAAAGGAAGAAGCTTGTGTTATTCCTCTCCTGTATACTCTCAGAAATCTGGGGCTCTTTGGAGGCTGGCACAAGGCAAACCTGAAACAGGCTCCTCCTGGAGGAGTCTGTGATTGCCAGTATTGCACAGATTGTGCCATCCTCTCTTATATTCCCCTGGTGGGCCAAAGCATTTTGTACCCTCAGCCAGCAGTCCCTGGTGGTCCCAACTGCACTCACTCCATGCTGTGGCTGGGGCCAGCAACAGAAGAGGAATTGCAGCAGTGATAGAAACTTGTCCCACTGAGCTGTGTATGTATTAATCTCCTGTCCAAACCCACCAGAAAGGCATAAATATATATGCTGGGATTTCTGTGCTAAGGCTGGAGGGTGGAAAAAAAACTTTGAGGCTAAATCAAATCCATATTATTCTTCAGAGCTTGCCAGTAGACAGGGCTGTGTCAGGACACACGGTGGGCAACCACTCAAAGCAAGGGACTGCTTGAGGCAGCAAACCAGCCTGCAGTCTGTTCAGCTATTCCAGGGCAGCAGGGCTGCTGTGCTCAAGGCTGGGATACAGGAGCAGGCATCAAGGAAGAGCATTGCCTTGTAGAGGTAGGTAGCCCTGGGTGCTTCTGGAATTGTCCCTTTTCCCATCAGGGAGCAGACTGTGTCAGCGTGTTTGTCCATGGAGCAGCAACAAGCTGTCTTGCCTGCACAGACCAAGATCTTCCAGCTGGCTCTGCCCATAGACTGTTGGTTAACTCAGGTCAGACAGTAAACCACAGAAAATCAGATACTGCAATAGCCACACACACGAGACATAAATAGATACCATCTATGCAGCAAACACAGAAAATATAGCTTCCTCTTAGATGTATGTTTGAGCACTTCTGCTTTGGTTATTATCCCAACAAATATCTTTGGATGAAAACCTCTCAGCCTTTTTATCTCTTTTACTAGAGAGGACATAGATTTACCAGTGCCTATGCTTCCAAATAATACATAAGTCAGATTTACCTTACCTTCCTAAAGATCCCATGACTTAATAACATGTAGGAATTTGTCATTCTGTTTGTAATGTCTTCAAGACACTCAACTTCTGGTAGGCTATAGTATTGCTGCCTTACCTAAGAAATGGGTCTACAGCAGCTCAGGCAGGCTTTTCTTGTTGCTGGTACAGGTCTTTTTAGTCCTATTGATATGTGACAAAAATTATGCTCAAGGCTGCAGCACTCTGATCTGTGTTTGATACCAGGTTTGGAAGTGGTTGTGGCTAGTACATTAGTCCCAAGGGTAGCCAGAGGAGCCAAGCCATTGCCCCCAATTAGGTGGCCCACTTGGCTAGGGGTGGTGCTGCTTTGTTCAATAACCTTTACAATATTTTTCTAATTGTGACATGTTTTTTCCCGTCTTTTGCAAACCCAAATCCATATTTTCTCAAGAATGAAACACAACCTTAGCCACTAATAAATTCATTTGGGGGACCACAGAACATAATTAATATGAGGCAAAGATGCAAAATTAGCCTGAGTGCCACCCATGTGATGAGGATCTATCCAGCTGTGGAGGGCTCTTATTTTACAGACAGGAGCAACCGCTGTGCTTAAAGCACACCTCGAGGACACAGCAGGGACAGTAACATGTTAGAACCCTGTGCTCAATCGAGAGCCAGCCCCAGACCTTGCAAAAAGGGATGGTTGCTGCTCACAGCTTCAAGTACAGCACAGAAAGGACCTAAGAAAGAGGGGGAAAAAAGCAGGAAAGAGCTTATGCTTGGATGTCTAGGGCCATCTGCCACCACAGAAGTACAATACTGGATTCTTGAAATGTAAAAATAGATCTCAAAAGAGACATGTTTTAATGAACTGAACACAAAGAAACATGGTTGAAATAAACTGAAAACAGAAGCAAGGTTCAAGGATCTGTTTGTTAAATGAACACCCAAAGCCAGAATATGTTTTTAGTGCTGGAGAATGCTGGCTGTCTGGTTTCTGCTAAAGCCTCCAGTCTCTCTTTGGGACGCATGTGGGAGAAGGAGGGGTGAATGGCAGCCCTTGTTTGTCCTCTCTTGAGGAATCTAATTATGTATCAATTGATTTCAAAGCCTGGAATAGTAACTCTCAAGAAAACACTCACTCAGAGACATTGTTCCAATTTTCGCCTGTTCATAATTTATTCACCTCCGGTTTCAATGAGAAGGGTGCTCCCTCGTACAGATTCGCTCCCCCCAAGTTGCACAGAAAATCACAAGTTTGTGGACTTTTAAAAGAAAAAAAAACCAAAACCAAACAAAACACGCACACACGGAGCAGCGCTGTGAGGCGAGGGGAAGGCGTCTGGGCAAGCGGGAGGGAACAAAACGCAGCTCCTGCAGGGCGGGTCTCATGCACAGCGCTCCGGTGGGCAGCCCCCGCCGTGCCCAGCTGGGAGCACAGCTCTGCCCTTGCCCCTGGCTGCCAGCACAGCCTGAAATTATCCTGGGGGGCGAGGCGAGCTGTGAACCCCAAGGGAACATCGCCACTCACGGCACTGCGGTGCCCTGAGCATCGTGAGGGTGAGGTGCAGGCTGTTGCTTGCCTCCTGTTGCTCAGCGTGCAGAAAAATGAAAAAAAAATGTTTTGGTAGCCCAGCCCTGGTGCCCTGGTGCCACCCTGCCTGCTCAGGCCAGCCGGCCCACGGCCATTCTGGGGTTTCCCTCTGCACTGCGGCTCTGCGGGACCCCACGAGCCTCCAGCCACTCCGGAGGACCCCATGCCTGGGTACCCACGCGTCACCCCCGGGTCACCCACAGCACACGGTGTGGGGGGTGACCAACCAGGCCCTCTGTTAGCCCACATGCCGTGTGTGTCTGGATGTGTGTGCGTGTTTGGGGTGGGGGGTCCCCCGAAGACACAGCTGTTCGTTCGCAGCGGGAAGCACACGGTGCCCAGCGCCGCTGCCTTGTGCCCACCCAGGGCAGGACCAGGGCCCCCAGCCGGGCAACCCCTCCCCCAGGGGCTGGGCTCCCCCAGAACCCCGCAAGGGCAGCGGGCCGGGCGGCTGGAATCCATCCCTGCCCCCTCCCCAAAGCAGCCGAGCCACGAGTCTCCTGTCATTCAGCCTTCTGCCCGGCTGATCACTGTGAAAAGAGCCGCCCCGGTGACAGAAACACATGAATATTGACTGCAAACAAACCCCAGGGGAGCGGCACCTGGGGGGCTGCGAGCGCCGCTCCCCCCTCAGCCCGCGGGGAGCGCGCTCACCTGCAGCGGGGCGCGGGCACGCGCAGCCGTGCATGCACAGCCNAATCTTTGCTTTCACTTCCAAATCCTCAAACTTTCCCAGTTTAAAGGCAAGAGTCATGGGGGAAGAGGGGGGTAGGAGACAAAAACTCTAACCCGCACAGTTTTCCATTTCTTTTGGGGACATGACATCCCTGATTATCCCTTTACTCTTTATCATCTCC
>VXAX01005444.1:471645-551181 GCA_013399835.1 Leptocoma aspasia | reverse complement strand
CGGGCGGCGGCGGGCCGGGAAGGCTGGGATCCCCCCCTGCCGCTCCGCTCCTCTACTCTCGTCTCGTCCCGTCCCGTCCGTCCGCTCGCTCGCTTCCTCGCGCTCAAACCGGCCCTGCCTCCCGCCTTTGAACCCCTGCCCCCGGCCGCTGCCTTTTAAACCCCGTTCCCCGCGAGTGCGAGCAAAACACCATTAGCATAATAGTGTTTCCCTGCTGCCGGCCCGCCGCGATTGGCGGGCCCCCCCCCGCCGCCCNCCTCGAGGAGTGTCGCCAATTTTTTCAGCATCCGTGGAGCGCGGGGGCTTGGGGCGGGGGACGTGATGCGTGTGGAGAAAAATATGATCGTTTCTGGCTCGGGGATTTTTATTACATTGCTGCAAAACAAAGCGAGATGCTTGCAGATTTCAAAACAAGCTGAAGGCTATTTTTAAAAGTAGGGCTTCTCAGCTGCATGGAAGTAATAACTTGCAGCCTTAGTGAATAGAAGTACATGAAAACCACAGCATTTTCCTCTCCTGACTTTAAAACCCACATAATACATGTTTGTTCACTGCAGATGAACTAATCTCGCTATTGTGTTGCCAGGGATCAGCTGGCTTGTGCTTTACATTTTCTGCAGGTCACTGCAATCATTGCCTTTTGTTGCTTTGGGATGGAGGAGTATGAAAAGAAAAGAAGGGGGAGCATAATTGACACCGTGCTAAAATTGGTCCCAGAACATCATCACAGTGTTGATGCACATCTCAGAGGGTCATCATGGCAATGATTTTTTCATCTGCAGACAACAAGGGGAAAGATGAACCTCTTTCATGCAGTGTGTTTGGGGACCCCCTCATGTCCCTACGACTCTTGCCTTTGGGAAGTTCAAACCTTTTAGCAAGGACAACTTGGATGGTTTTATTCCCTAGAGAGAATAAAATTAATATTAATTCCTAGGATATGCTGGCTCTGCAGAGACTGCCCCAGATGCCTGTTTGCTGCAGGGCTGGAGGGGTTGCAGCTTTAGACCCCTTAGGGAATTGGTGCCCACAGGTAGGTCTGCTTCAAGAAGAGAGGCTTTGCATCCATGGAAAGGCCTTGCCAGGTGCACCAAAGTGAGTCCGTGGTGTTTCCACATTTGTCCCACCTCTGTGACAAAGCAGCCCTCCAGCACTGCCGGGGACCCTCACTCCTGCATTGCCATGTGGCAGCTGGGACAGCCCCTGCTACCTCCCGGGTACTGCACCTTCAGTGGTGCTCCCAAAGTCTGCCTGCAGCAGGAGGTACTAGCAGTGCCTGTGGGTTTGGACCTATGGACCCTGGGGTTGGCTGCTGCTGGCAAAGAGAATCTTGGAGCCTGGCTCACTGCACAGGGAGGATCTATCCATGCTCAGGCTGCTGAGCAGTGAGATGCCATGACAGGTTTGAGCTCCTGAAGTAATTTCCTGATGTTTGTGGGGACAGGTGGGGTGCTCAGTGGGAAGCATCTGTAGCTTGGTGATGGAGAGAAGAAGATGCAGCAAGTGCCTTCAGGATGCAGATCTCCACTTGTTTCCTGGGCAGGCATGGAGTCACACCTGGCAGAAGATTTTGCTGACCAGTGGTACAGACAGACCACTTTCATTTCACTAATGGTGATAGCACTGGTGTTTTAATAACTGCCAAGACTTTTTCATTTAAAGATGCCTGTTTGGATGTTATGTTCATAACAGCCATCCTCAGTTTCCCAGGTGAGCTGGAGAACCCACCCATGTGGCTGCTTTAGGTGAATATTACCCCACTGGCCTTTCCATCCCAAAATGACCCTTGAAGATGGCCATATGGAGGTCTCTTGGCCCCAAGGTTATAATTTAGGGAGCAGGTCATGAAAAGTTCAACATCATCTTAAAAAGCAGGAGGTGCACATCATTTAGGCACGGGTTCAGCCAGGAGAGAAGGTGTGGGTCTCACAAGCTGGGGTGGTTGGAGAACGTGGTGAACATGGCACAGTGTTCACCTGGGGACTTCCCTCAGCAGCCATCAAAAGCATCTCCCAGGATGAAGGCTGGGGTGGTTTTAGGAATCGATGTACTGCGCAGAGAAAATACTTTGAGTTCCCCAAGAAACCTGCTGGAAAAGTGCCCTCTATTCAAGACTGGAGCCAAAAGGCAATGGCCATGTCCCTGCAGACAGGGGCTCCTTGTGAGGAGTCCTCGCGAACCTGCTGCCGTCCTCCCTCCGTGCCGGCGAGGCCAGCGACCGCCTTTCCTGTGTTCTGCCTCCTCGATTTTAGACATTCCTGCCATGAAAGCTGAACGAGCAAGATCCCCCCGCTATTTGCAAGATGTGGTCATGCCCTCTGCAAAATCCACGTCGTTGTCCTTCCAGACCCTTTCCAGAGGTTAGCCAATATTTACACAGCGCTTGAGGGAGGCAAGGAACGACAGTTTCAATGTTCAGGAGTTGCCTTGTGTTTGAGGCCACTTCACCTTCCAGCTCACCTGGGAGGTAAAGGAGCTCAGGTTTGAGATTGCCACCCCTGTTTTTTTAGTTCAGCTTCCTCACTCTTAATGCTCCCTAATGCTTTGACTTGATTTTTTTTTTGTCCCACTATACATTTAGGTTTTAAGGTGGTGGTGACAGTCCTGGCCACTTTCTGCTCACAAGTTCTAGCACTGTCTGTTTTTCTTTTTTGTGTGGAGATAGAGTGTGTCCAACCCATTTGAGGAGGAAGTACTGTATGCACAGAGAGATGTTTTTAATTTAGTGGATCTGTGAACTCTCAGGCCAGAGGGGTAGGTTATGATCCTCTAAACCAGCAGTTTGCCTAACATGAGCCACAAAATCTTACCCAAGAGCTCTTACCACCAAGCCTATTAACTTCTTTAGAAATGCCTGCTCCAGAACACTGAGCAGAGTAATTACTGCTATGGTTAGAACAATGCCCCATAAGAATGAAACATTTTTTGCTCAAAATATCCAAGTCATATCTGGTTATGTCAGGAAAAATAATGACTTTAACTAGTGTGTATTCCTGTTGGCTGCTCTCTTTCAAAAGGATGAGGGGAGGGAAAAGCAAACTCCTTTATGGCCTGTGCATCATTGCAAAGGGATTGCAATTGCAGGAGGTTTATTGTATTTGACTATTTCTGTTTGGAAAGGGTCCAGGTTGACTGTAAGAGCCAGGGCTGAGTCTGATGGCTTGGCAGATAGGGGAGAGAGGTCCTTGCACTGTAAACTGAGCAAGGAGTAACCAAGGAGATTTGATAAGAAGTTATGGAGGTAACAAAAGAGAAATTCTCGGTGTTGTCATTCTGATGGGGCTGGCTGTTGTGCAACTCCAGGTTAACTTATTCAGAGGAGAGGGTTTAGTGAGATGCTTATGTATAGAGGCAAACAGTCCCCATGACATGGTGCCGTGGCGGAGCACTCCTCTGTCTTTTGGCAAGCCTTGGAGTGAGCTCCTCCTGCAGGGATTGTCCTCAGCATGCTGCCAGATGAGCAGACCTGTTGTTGGGCCCCTGGGGCTGGGAGGTTTGTGCTTTGCTCTCTTCTTATTTCCTTTAGTACACAGTTATCATTTACGCTCAGCAATGTTTCATTCAAGATTCTTCAAATGTTGTGTGATCTACATGTGATTGCCTCATTTCAGAATGTGTTATATCCCATAATTGCTCTAGCAGAGGCACAGACCAATAGACATTGGTACTTTATCTCCTTTGCACTTCTCTTTTACTAAGCATGTGATCATAAGCAATTTGCATTTATACCAGTGGCAATTTTGCTTGGTACTTTGGAATCCTGGTTAAATAAACTGATTACAATTAAGGTTCAAGTTACAACAGACTGCTCAAACTCTTCATTGAGGCTTTTCTACCACCGAAGTGATAATTCATATTATTCAAACTGGTATAGACTCAGAATTTTCCATTTCTTGACAAGGTCATAAAATATCAAATTATTAGATTTGATAGCTGGGCAAAACCACACTAGTTCAGGGGTTAAAATGGGTAAAGGAAATCGAAGCAGAATCCTGGAAAAATTCTGGCAGCTTTAATCAGCTTTAATTCAGTTTGAACTGCTTTTTGTTGTGTTCTCAAAAAAAAAAAAAACCCAAAACAAAACAAAAACAACATAAGCTAATACGTCAGAAAAAAAATGGCTTCATTTAATTTAATTTCCTTTAATTATTTTTTTATTATTCCTTCTGTTCTTGGTTGTTAAAAGAAGAGCCAGCCTTGCTGTCCAGCTGCTGTGCATCATCAGGGTAGCACAAAGGTAGCAGTGAATTTAGCCTAATCTATTGATGGACCTGCCAGTGCACCGGGGGCCATTGCATTCTCTCTTCACACTCCCCTTTTGCTATTGCCATCATGTTGTTTTACTAGATGAACTCCACTCGCCATCTGGCTCTTCATCCTGACTGAGAGCCTGGCTCGTTGCTGTGCTGTTAGCTGGGAAAGCAGGCTGGGAATGGCAGGTACCAAGCGGCATTTTGAGCTCACAGTGCATACCTGTGGAGGGTGGCTCTTTTTTGCTTGCTGTCTGTGTAGTTATATTTGAGCAGTAGTTACATGCTCCATTTATTTATACTCCCTGCTTTTCTGTTGGTGTAATTGCTGTCGAAGTTGTGCTCTACACTCACAGGTCCTGTTCATTGCCACTCTTCGCATTAAACCAGAGGCTTGCCTTTTGCTTGTTTTGACATTCCCCTCACCTTTCATCTTGATCCGTGGTAATACTACTTTTGGAGTAGCTTTTCATAGGTTATTTCTACTTCATGTACAGGGAGGTAGTGGTGAAGGGGCCATTATGCAGGTTTTATTTTTGGTTTCATGTTTCTTAAGTAAACAGGTTTTTTACTGCTGGTAGTCTAGTCCTGAAGGAGATCGTTCATGGCCAGGACTGCTGCAGAGGGGAGGTGCTTGGTCCCAAAGCAAGCCCAAGAGCAGCGGTAACTGCATCAGAGGCATCTTCACATGGATCCCAGGACATGCCTAGAGAGAACAAAACCTAAAGAGTATGAGAAAACTCCCCGGAGCCCTAGAGACGCCTTGAAATCTGACTGTGAAAGCAACACACACTTGAGAAGTGGAGGGTGTCTAAAGAATTCTGACGGTGAAGACCTTGAAAAACAGTATGAAGGGAGAGTAAACGAACCCAAGTTTTACTCGCCCCAGTCCTTGCGGCGCTGGCGGAAAACCGGCCGGGGCGAGCCGCGTTTGCTCTCGGGCCGTGCCCGCACCTCGTCCCTCCCCGTCCCGCAGGTCTCTGCCCCTCGTCCCGGCCGGAGCCCCTGCCCGGCCGCGGAGCCGGGATGCGGCGATGCGCGGGGCAATGGTGCCCTCTAATGTCGGCCGGCCTGGAGCGCCGGGCGTTCGCCCGCCGCGTTCCCCCCCTCGCCCCTGAGGAGCGCGGCCTCGCCCCGCCGCCGCCCCACCTTCCCCGCAGTGGCAGCCCCTGTCTGCCCGCACCCCGGAGCGCCCCCGACTTGTCGCCGCCTTCTCCCGCCATCCAGCCCCGGGGGTGTCTGCGTGTGACCCGGGGACTTGAGATGCTGTTCACCGGGCTGGGCTGTAGCTGGTAACGGGCTCTCTGCTTCCCCGCAGAGATCTCTCAGAGCATAGTTTGCTACGGGGGACACTGCTCTCCAGGCCACCAGCCTGCAGACAGCCCTGGGCAGCTTTGAGAGGGCAGATTATGGAAAAGTGCAGATTTTAATTCCATACGGTGTGCACAGTGCTTCTCGAGTAAGGAAATATGTTGTAGCTGTAATAACCATCCTAGAGATTTCTCAAGTTGCTCCAAGTTTGTATGATTCTTTGGCAAGAATTGTGAATAGAAGAATACGCTCACTTTATTTTGTGAAAAATCAGGGTTGGGATGTAACTTGGCTGTCATAGAAAGGCTTGCATTGCAAGGGATATTAAAGGTTATCTTGCTCCAATCCCCCTGCCATACGCAGGAACACCTCCCACTAGAACAGGTTGCTCAGAGCCCCATCCAGCCTGGTCTTGCACATTTCTAGGGACAGGGCATCCCCAACTTCTCTGGGCAAAATGTACCAGCGTCTCACCACCCTCACAGCAAAGAATTTCTTCCTAGTAACTATCTTAAATCTTTCAGTTTAAAACCATTAGCCCTCGTTCTGTCATTGCCACTTTTCAAATATGACAGATAGTGACTTAGCTCAATGGGAGCTCTAACCCTGGCAATCCAAGAGAAGCAGATACAGTTGTAGAGGATGCAGACCTTGAGACACTTGTCTAGCTTCATGGAGGCCTGGCATGTCTCAAGGAGCCTCAGGAGTTTTGTTTCTTTTACATTTTCCTGCGGCAGGTTCCCTCTCTATGAGTGGTTGGCAAAGTAATACAGTGCTGTGGGATCTGGCTGTTCCTTCTCTTGCACTCCAAGCTGGATTCCCTCTTCTTATCTGCCTCTCCTTCAGGGCTTGCTCCCTCCATTCCATGCGATGGGGTGTTGAGATATCCTGCAATGATGCAGCATGATGAGATAATCTTTGCTCCCTCCTCACCTCCCCGGCTTCTTGTTTGTATTCTTTGATTAATTTATCTTCTTGCCTACGGCTTTAAATTTGCTTTTAGGGTAGTAACTTTCTGAAGACACAGCACTAAGTTTTTTTTCTTAATCTTGGAAAGCAATCACTTTATTATAATCTCTCTGCTGGAATCATAGCATTAATTTTGCTGCAAGCATTGAATGTGGACCAAACATCACCCAGCCAGTGGTGAACCTTCAGAGGGAGTGGTTCAAAGAACTCCCTTGGGGGAGTCCATCATGTTCATTTTACAGCAGTTTAACCATAATAGGGCTGCCATGCCCACAATCAGGTATGTATTCCTACAGAGTGAGGAGTTAATTGAACCTGTGACTCATTGCTGGGAGCTCAAGCCTGTGTTATATATGGGGCAACATTAAGGGATTTGCATGTGCCATCCACAACAGCACTCAGCGCAAATCACACTAGCCTTCAGCATCCTGCAGATCCGAAGAGAAAACAAGTGCCATGTCCCCCAACGGGGCGGAAGAGGTGGAAGACCACAGGTAGCACTAGTCTAAAGGCTTTCTAATGGTTCGCATTACACCCACTGACACAGCTATTTCTTAATGAGCCAGTTCTTGAGGTTTGGACAGAGGCTGGAAGGACCTGTTTCCTGAGATCATGGTTGGAAAGGTTACTAAATACTCTGATTACATGTGATTGTAATGTCCCTTGATAGATGGTGAAGGCCAGGAGAAAGTCAAGTGTTTTCCTGTGCTGTGACCAGGTTGAAAGATCACCACGTTATGCTGTAGCCTTTTAAGTTTCCCCTTAGCAGCTGCTCTGAAACTTCTTTCAGGAGCTATTGCTAAAACAAGTGTGTAGGGCAATGAGCTCAAGGTGCCCAGCTCTCAGTTTCAAGTAGGATAACTTTTGGACTTAGGACAAGAGAATTAAGCACAAAGAGATTAATTTGGACCTGATTCTCAATTGAACTTTAATTCCATGAAGGTGCAATTAAAGACACACCCTGATGCTGTGGAAGATAGCAGACACCTCACTGACGCTCAGTGAGTGTGCAAGTGAGGGCATTTCAAAATGACATGGTACAAATTCTTCTAGTGTAAACCATGAGACACATTCTCAAACATAGTCATGACCAAATGGGTCTGAAACAAATGTTTTCCTAACAGTAAAAGCAGAAGAGGAGCTGGATGAAAGGCTTGAAAGTTAAATCTTGGCAGCATGGAGATCAGAGGCAAAATTCCCAGTGAATTGGGGTCATGGTTTCAGTCTAAAGCCAAGTAATCCAGATCTTGTACTTCTCAAAGTAAAAATGAGTCAGCTGGCCACCGTTGGTATTCAAAGAGAAAATAGAAACGAGGTGAAATCATTTAAGCTGACAGTGGTCAAATGGTTGTGAGTTTGCTCTGGAAGGAAAGAAATACATCTGGAGGTGTTATGTTTACAGAATCTCATTGCTTTCTAGGTCAAATACACTTGCTTTGCAGATGGAAGAATGGCTTTTTTTGCTTGTTTGTTTCCTGTTTTAACCACCAGGCTGCAAATTTAATCTAGAGTCTTTTATTTTCATGCACCACAACCATTAAGCAAGATTTGTTCTTGACCTGCCCTTGCAGTCCTGCAGCTTCTGAGGGCACCTCCAGTAAGATTTGTGGTGCTTCACCTGTGCAGAGATGGCTGAATTTGGCAATTTGATTGATGAGGCTTAGAAGGAATATAACCCACTTACTCCCCTGGTGGTACGGGGCAATAAATAAAAGGAATACATCCTTATTGTTTTGAAGGTAGTGAGGAGAGAGGCTGGGCAGACCTGCTGATTAGATTGGTGTTGGTTTTAACAGGAGCCTTCAGGACCCAGTCAAGTTTGGAAGTTGGGGAATTACTTCCCACCACCCTACCAGGGGCAGTTTCACAGAGCTAGTCTAAAAATTTGTAGAACTTGCTTGATTTCTGCATTGTGAGCCTGTGATCATCTCAGGGACAAGCTTTAAAGAGTATTTTGAAATATTTAAAAAAAATAAATAGTTCTTAGGGATTTTGTCTTGTGAAAATTTGTGTGTGCCCTCATGCCCTGATGCCAGGGTTGGATCCTAACAGTGTGCAAGGTTTGTTCTGATTCTTTACAAAGAGAGATAAATTTAATTCACAGGTCCTTGTGTTCCAACACAATTCTGAAGAATTATTATAAGAAATGTGCTTTCAAGAGAGAGCAATTGAGCAGGTTTGGTGTTTTCTTGTGTCAGACATACCTGCAACATGCTAGAAATGCATCCTTATCGTTTGCTCTGAGGTGCCTATAGAGGTTGAAACTGGAAAGAAGGGAATCAAGTGGTACCATGCAGGTTCTGACTTCTTACAGCAAAATTTCAGATATATTTGAAGTGGGACTTTATTATATGATAGAGTAGGTTGAGCGTAGGGATGTGTCTTCTGAACTTTTCCACTCTCATCTATCTGTCTATGCTAGAGTTGTATTCAGTGTTCAACACTGGTTTTGCTTGAAAATTTTCCCCAAACCACTGTGAGGATTCCTCATATCCCACTCAAGAGCCTTAGCGAGTTCCCACTATAATCTCAGTGCTAGGGAGTCCATGAGGAATTCCCACTTCCAGCAAAGGTGATTTGATTTCTTTTTGTCTCAGGTAAATTCAAACAGAGATTGTATGGGCAGGCCAGGAGGAAACAATTAAACATCTCCAAAGCCTTCTGGTGGTTTGAACAAAAACCCCAGGGTTTTTAGGATTGTTATTGTTCTTGTATTTCTAATTAAAATCAAGATTGTAATCATTCTCCCCAAGTAGCCGTGACTACAGCCTTTATTGCTGATGCAGGGGTGCAGACCTAGCTGGCAGAGAGAATATCTCCAAGGGCTTGTGTCTTCCAGATATTTAAAAATTTTGGTGTTCCTGGGTGAGGTGGCTGATATGCAGGGGTACTTGCTCTGCTCCAATTTGCAACAGTGTGAACTCCAGGATTTGCTCTGACTTTACAAGACCATTCAAGCCTTCATCTGAAACGAGGTGTTTTACTTAGAGGGAGACGAATAACAACCTTGGATGAGGCTTTGTAAGTCATTTAGAGCCCACAGAGATCAGGGGCTGTGAAGCCATGTTTGCACATCTCACTATTTTTTGAGCTGCTGATAAATCCAGCCTGCATGACTCTGGATATCTTTGTTCTCCTCCAGCCATAGGCAGCAGATATCTGCAATATAGGTTTATCCCCCACTCATGTCGGGGATGAAGCCATGGGGTCAGCTGTCCTCTTTGCACTCATGGCATGTTGGTTCTGTGCAAGACTGTGAGGAAATGTCTCCTCTGGCCCTGAACTAGTCAGGATTTGTCCCAGCATGTAGCACAGACCCCCTTCTGTGCAGTGAAGCTGTCTCTGGGATGTGCAAGGTTTTACAGACACATGCTTTGCCCTTTCCTACTTGCTCTATAAAGAAATGTGCACTACCAGGAGCACTGGACACACACCCATGTTTGTTTGTGCTGTGTTTGTGTACAGCTTTGTTGGAAGGCTGAATGACAGAGAGATTCTTGTTACATTGTGCTGCTGGTGGTCTCCTGAATGCTTGAGATTTATAAATCAGGCAATTGTTTGACTCTGACACAGGAAAATGTTTTGGTAAAGGCAGAAGGCTTGAGACTAGTTGAAAATGTCTGGGACTCCCATTGTGTGCAGAATGTTATGTGTGCAGAGGAAATCTGTAGCATTCCTACAGCAAACCACAACAAGAAGCTCCATACAGCCCCAATCAGTCACAATTCTCATATAAATTATAATGGCCTAAATGTTATTTAAATGACAAACAGCTTTTGCATTCCAGACATTGCTGTGATTCCAGAAGGTGGCTGTGTAATACCAGCTGAATGAAATATTGCACATTGCAGGAGAAGTATGAGGCTCCATTTGTGTGTGTATCCAGATTTGTCACTTCTAGAATATTCTTTGGCTATGAACCTCGGGCTCCCAATGCACTGTATGTATCTTGGAGCCCGGGGTTTAATCCATTATCCAGCAGCAAGCTGTCTCAAGACTGAGCATGCCAGCATGCCAGGAAGCTGAAGACACAACCACAGAGGCAGCAGAAGCATCCATTGATTGTCACCACAGCTTATTAGTGTGTGGAGTTTTGCCTGGACCCTACTCAGCAGCTGATGGAATAGCCAGTCCTTCAATCACATTTTCCTCTAGAGATGGACAGGTCAGGCTTGCTGAAAGCAAGTGTGGCTTGTGGAAGAACAATGTCAGGCCTAGGGGAGACCAGCAGAGAGGTCATGCAGCAGACATGGGCTTTCAATAAGGGTCATCTTTTGCTTGCTGATTCTTCAGTGTTCTGGCATAACAGACTGGAGGCATTTGCTGGTTTTTGATGGCCCTGCTTGAAGGAGAAGCAGCCCAGCAGCCCTGCTGCACTGTGTGGGAACACCTCATTGAAACTCGAGGGGTTTCTGTTTGCTCAGGAGAAATTCTGGGTAGGGAGGGCCACAGCCATAGCCACACCTGGGAGATGATCCAGAGGTGAGTCCTCAGGCTGAGCTGAAATCACCCTACACAGGATCCTACACACATCCTACTCAGTGTGAACAGGCACAGGAGGCTCCTGCCCCAGTGAGATCCGGCTGGAGCCCAGGAGACTGGACGGGTACAAAGAACTGAGTTTTTCTTCCTATTTGGTTGTGTCATTTTTGGTGTGACTCTCCTGAATTCAGGACACAGGGTTTTTCCAAAACTCCTTTACAATTGACACAGTCTCTGTCTCATCTGCATGTTTTGTTGTCAAATTCCAGTATTCAGAAATGTTCTCTTTTATTTTAATTTTTCCAGAATATTAGAGAGAAGAAACTGCCCTGTGGTTAAACAAGGGAACTGGCATCCAAAGGATGATTGAATGTGACTCCAGCCTCTTTCACAGACTTCCTCTGTTTTCAGGGAAGTCATTAAACCCCTCTGTCTGTTAGAGTCCCATCTGCAAAACAAGAAGAATTTAATGCTTTTCCCTCATCTGAGTCTCAACCTTTTTTTGTGTTTACAGGGCACCAAATGAGGCTTCAGTATTAGTTGGAGCCTTGGGGGTTTACCATTAAAAAGTTAATAATAACCAGCCATGTTTCATAGAATCATAGAATGCTTTGGGTTGGAAGGGACCTTTCAGATAAAATGTGATTTGCAGTTGAATATGCTAAGTAACAAAGACTTTACCAAGAGAATGAACAATAGCCTTTTCCATTTCACAAAATAATTTGCCAGGCATAATAAGTGCACCAGCATTTTTATAAAAACAAATTAAAAGTAATTGCTTTTTGCAATTTAATACACACATAGAAAAAGCCAAAATAGTTCAGCAGCTACCAGGAATCTGATTTCATTGTCGATTTGGACTGTCTCTGCAGTTTTTATGAAAGTCCCTGAAGACTGTGCTATTTTGTAAACTAAACATGGCTGCATTTTTTTTTCTTCTTTTTTTGCTGGCCATGTGGAGTCTTTTTCCATTCATTAGTGAGCTGCTTTTTTCATGGACACAATTAGACAAAGGAATAAATCAGTCAACAAACTTGGGATATAATTTTGGCAATACCAGGCCATCTATGCTCTTATTTGCTTAACTGTATAAATCTTTCACCAGAATACAAATGAGGCCTGTTCCCTTAGTCTTGGGGTCAGGGAAAGAGAGGGATCAGGCCAGATCCTGCAGATTTGATGGCTCCCACCCACCATGGCTGGTGTTGAGCAGTTTCCCTCATTACAGCCATTCCCACTATTGAGGAATCACTTAGAGATAATTCTTCCATTTCCTTTCTCATATTACAGAGTTTAAGAAACATACCCAGGACAATGGCTCCCTGAGGACTGTGTCTCTGTGAAGGGTTGTTTTGTCCCTCCATGTCTGAATGTCTGCCTGCCTCACTGTTTTTGGTCGGTGGCCTCTCAATGCTCTTCCAAAGAGAGGAAGGGTTATCTCTGCTGCTTCTTGAGCAGGGACATGAAGTACGTTCATAATGATTCACCTCGCACCTCATGTACCTCCTGGCACCCACAGCACACAGAGATGCTGTTTCTCTTTGCAAGGAGAAATGAAAGTTTTGTTGATAGCAAGAGGCAGTGATTCCTTCCCTGGCATTCCCAGCCAGCTGTCCTGTTTGCCATGGGTATGCAAAGGCAAGCATTTGTGACTGCTCTATGTTGGAGCAGGATTTGCTTCATCCCATCCCTGATTTTTTTGTGTAGCTGAAGACACTGGCCGGTTCAAATTCACAGAAGACTGAAGCCTGAGAGATGCCCTTCATTGTGGGGCATTATATCTGCATTTTCCTCCATCTTCAAGGCTCCTTGGGGCTGAAAACTTGTTTTGACCCTCTACAGGCTCCCACCCAGGGTACCTCATGTTCCTCCAGATCGTATTAAGCTTCCTCTGTGGAAAAAATACAAGTTCAGAGAAGGATTTGAGATTTATTTCCCCCCAGTTCATTGTTTTCCAAGCAACATTTTCAACTTCTGGTATTGATGTGGGTGGATTTCCCTTCCCTCTGTATGTACGAGCCTTGCTTTCCATTCCAGAAATTTAAGAAAAATTTTCTGCCCAACTAACATAAACAGTGAGCCTTTATGATTTTTTAAAAGATGTTCTCAGGTTTCCTGCTCTATTTTTTTCAGAGATCACCAGATAAATAGGCCTCAGGAAAGATACACCAGGAAGGCAACTACAAATATTCCAAAATTGCTGAGGATGAGTGTCAAGGCTTAATGCATAGCTAATGGCCTAATCTGCAATTTTACCACAAGATATTTATCTCCTTGCTTGTTTTCATGGTAGTCTCCCTGAAATATATGTCTATTCAAAGTTTATTTATCCTACCCAAGAAAACTCATTTCCTCTTCATAACCTGTTCCTCCCCAGTTTTAAAATTAATTTTGTTTTTCAAAGCTGGCTTGTCAGTGACCGAGCGCTACCCATGGTGTAGTCTATAATTGAGCCAGAAGGAGCCTTTAGATAAGAGTGCAATGCCAGCTTATGCCATCTGTCATTAGTGGTGCATTATCAGTGCAGGTATAAATGAGCTGGCCCTGA
Organism: Leptocoma aspasia; assembly: GCA_013399835.1. NCBI lineage: Eukaryota > Metazoa > Chordata > Aves > Passeriformes > Nectariniidae > Leptocoma > Leptocoma aspasia. The sequence goes on along the minus strand of VXAX01005444.1, from coordinate 537,621 downwards.
GCCGCATGGCTGCAAACATGGTGTTCAGTGGAGCATAGCTGGGAACAGAGTTAATCTCTACCATACTTAGGCTCCTGCAGACATTTTCAGTCAGACTTCTCGCTCAGGGGAGGAGGAGAATTTGTCTTGTGTCAATCACAGTGGCTGTATTTCCATCAGTGCTCCTGCTGCCACATTTAGCCCTTGGGCTGATTGATTCATGGGGAAAGATTCTAAAAATCAGGCGCTGAAAGCCAGGAAAGTCCAAGTTCCTATGCAGGAGACCTGACAAGAACATACTGAAATGGTTTGAGGATGCCAACATCTTGGAGAATACAGCTTATCCCTGCATCCCTGGGGCCAGGGCAGCATGGACATGACCTGGCCATTGGCTTGTAAAGATGGCTTAAAACTGCCACCTTCTTGTCTTTGTCCTGTATGAGTCAAACTGCTGGGATGGGGAGAGAAATGATCCTGCCCTAGGACATTACTGCTAGAAGAGGATCACCAAGTTGGGCCCAGGGCACTTTCTTACTTGCAGCCTGATCTGGGATGCTAAGGAACAGTCTTGGGCGCTAAACCATTGAGGGGTGTACAGGAACTGATGATCACAGCTTGTTCTCCATGGACACCTCCACAGCAGGCACCAAGTTTAGCTTCCTGCTTTTTAGAACTGTGCCTTTAGCTCCAGAGGCTGGAAATTAAACTCTCTGGTTTTTTACTCCACTTGCCTTGCCAATGCCAGTGAAAAGAAGCCAAATCCAACGGAGAGCACGTGTCTGGCTAGCTGTCTGCGCTGCATGCCCTGGCAGGACAAGGCTCCTATCTGGTGGAGAGTGGCTGCATCTGCAAGTCTTTGCTGCCCTTTTTGCCTTGCTGGGATCTGATTTCAGTTGCTGCTGAGACAAACTCACCAGTCAAATTATTGATGTTTTTCAAGTCCAAGGCAGCAAGGTTTCCTGTAAGCACTGTTGTACATTGCATTTGCATGAGTTGCTTTTTGGTTGTCTCGAAACCTTCATAAACAGAATTCTGTCATTAATTTTACTCTTCTATTCAATGGTAATTTGTGCATTGTGCCTATCCAGCACAAGCCAGGGAGTGATGATGTTGGTACTGTGCTGAAGGACATTCTAAGTGCAGGCAAATCCATTGTTTTGCTCTGAGATGAACCAAATGTCAAGCACTGATCCTTTGCTGAGTTGGAATACGTGCTGGGTAATTGTCCTTCCTCAGTAACAAATACAAATTCTGGAGTCTTGTGAGTTGGATCTGCTTGAGAGCTGGTATTGCTGTAGCAAAGTCATTTTTAAAGATGCTTTTTTCACTCATGCTCTGAGTTTGTGAAGGGTTGTTTCTGTGCAATCTCCAGTGATATGGTACCAACCCTGGGGAAGGATTTAACCTCTGGACTTCCCCCTCCTTTGCCAGAAGGCAGAGCCTGGCAGCCTCCAGCAAATCTCAGGGCTCTGTGGTAACATGTTGAACAAAAAGGTGTACCCAGAGATCTTACAGGTCACTCTCCCTAGGCTTGGTTGGAATCCTAGAGCCCTGACAACGACTCCAGATCCAAGCCAGCAGACATCTGTGTATGTCTCTGTGTTGATGTGTCTGTGTCAGCCTTCATGGTGAGTCAAGACTGTTTCTAAGCTGAGGTGTTACTACATTAGAGGGACTGGGTGACATGGTAGAGCTGCAGCACAAGAAATGCGGATTGGACAGTAGGAAAAACTTCATTCCCAGATACTTAGAGAAGGGGCAAATCTCTTTTCTTTGAGATTTTCAAAGCTTGCCTAGAAGAAGCCACAGCTGAACTGAGGTGTTCAAGCAGCAGCGTGGATGAGATCTCCAGTTCCCTTCCTTCCAAAAGTCCTATAATTCTACAAAGTCAGAGCATTGGAATCTCTGCCTTCTTTTTCTCTTCAAAATAAAAATAATCCTCAACCAGACTTCCAGGCTTCAATGAGTAAGAAAATAAACAAATAAATCCCCAAGCAAATAAGCAAGCAGACAAACAAATAAAACCCTAAGTAAACAAGCAAGCAAACAACAAGACCCCCAAAGGCCAAATTAGTCTTATTTCGTTCCCTGAGTTGGCAGGCAGCCTCATGATTTGTGTGGATTTAATAATTTTTTTTTTAATGATTTTGACCTTGGCTGGTAATCTGTAGTTTGAGTGGGGTCACAGGTGAACATTTGCTAGCTCAGAATTACTATAAATTTGCAGCACCTGGAAAAGAGGGAAAATGGCTCAGGTAAAGGTGATGAGAGGAGCTCTAACTACATGCAAGACCTGTGTTTGTTCCAGGATCTGTATAAACCTACTGGAATTGGAAATAGCTGTTCAGCTGTAAGCTTCACTTGCAACCTCCAACAATAAAAGCAAAGTGCCTTTCATGAAGAATTAAAACAGTCATCCCTCCTGAGCCACCAGGGGCAATAAAAGTGAAGGGAGTGAAACAGTTAAAAGAGTTGAAGAGCTTATCATGTGCTCTTGTTTGGGTCAATGTTCACTTTCGCTTTGCTGGGACACTCCAGCTGATTTTTGTTGTGATGGCACTTGGGGCAGTGAATCCACAAGGCTGAAGAACCAGATCCGTGGCTTGATGCACGGTTACCTTTGATCCTGCCTAGCAATTAAGCAAAGGGAAGAGGAAAAAATAGGAAGAAAGAAAGATTAAATCTGTGCATGCTGGCTCAGCACCTTTCACACTGTAAGCTTTGGACTGTGCACACATTATAAATAATTGTGCCCCTTATCTATGCTTTGCATTCGCAGCTAGCAAATGCCTCGTGTCATTTTCCAGCCCGTCCTGCAGCAAGTTGTTCTGTGAGCACTATGAATGCAAACACCAGCTCTGGAGGTGAGGAAAAAGCCTCAGGAAGGAGGAATGAGACCCTGGGGGAGAGTGGCTGCCTGGGAGAGGCCAAAAGGGGACAAGTGATCCGTGTTGCCTACGTGATTGCAGCCCTAGACCTGACCTTTCTCTTCATGCAGATGGGCGTCACACCTGTGAGTATGGGTTCTCCTGCTTCACAGCACGTTTCCTTCAATGCTGGGCTCTGTAGTTTTCCAGCCAAGTCAGAAGAATAGTTTTTAGCAGGAAAGAGGAAAGCTATCCTTGAAACTGAAAGGAATACTTGGTATTCTCACCAAACAGGCAGGCTGTGTGCAGGGTACACCCTAGCCATAAAAGCTGGTTTATTACTTGGGCTGCAGTAGAGCCCTTTCCTGGCATGAGGGCTCTGGGTGAAGCTGATGTAGTTTGTGTCTTCTTGCGTGGAGTGTGAGAGTGACTCATCCAGCAGCTATCAGGAAGCAGAGGTTTCAAATTTCAGATCAAAGGTGGGTTTTTCTGAGTGTGTAATTAACCAGCTCAGTGGGATTCATTGCTTCTCACTTACTGGGCTCAGTTCTGTCTGATTTTATAGAATCAGTGAGGGCTTTTGGTTGGAAAAGACCCCTAAGGTCATTGAGCCCAATCAGAAATCTCACACTGCCAAGTCCACCACTAAGCCATGTCCCTGGTGGACGCCTCTACACATTTTTAAGATACCTTCAGTGATGGTGAGTCCACCACTTCCCTGGGCACTCTGTTCCAGTGCTTGATAATCCTCTCAGTGCAGAAATGTTTTGCAATATCCAATCTAAACCATCCCTGGCACAATCTGAGGTCATTTCCTCTTGTTCTATTGTTAGTTACTTGTGACAAGAGACTGACCCCACCTGGCTACCAATCCCTTTCAGGCAGTTGTAGAGAGAGATAAGGTCTCTCTGCACCTCCAGGCTAAACACAAATATGACACAACAAAAAACATGAATCAAAACTAACTGCCCATTGGCTCTTCAAGGTGTGCATCTGTGGTTTTTGCAAGCTCAGGCTGTGGGTGTACTATCCAGTAAAGGCAATATTTTCTCAGCTTGTACTTTCATCGACTCTGGCTTGCTTGATTAAGCAACAGCTCCAGAACTTTTCCATAGTTATCTCCCAGAGGGTGACTGGGCTGTTCCAGAGGCAGGGTCTGGAGGCAGGAAGGCATTTAAAACTTCCCTTATCCCCCTCAGTAGTTGTTGAATATGTTCATCTGTGTTGAACTGCAAAGGTAAATGGTAATATAAACTTGTCACCTGGTGCAAAATTGATGGTTTTAATCACATCTCCCTGTCCTTCAGGGTGTGGGACAGAGATGTTTGGTCTTTATTAAGCTGCCAGTGTCTGGCCCAATGAAGATTTCCTCTATAGGGGTGGGGAACTGAAGGAAGTGGTTGTTTGAAGCTGTGATCCTCTCCACACAGATATTAAGATGTTTATTCATAAATGTAGCATGCTTCTTTTCCATTTATTTGTTGGTTTTTGTTTTTAAATTTTTTTTTAGTACTTGGCTAGGAGCCTAGGTTTGGATTCAGTGGGGTTTGGCTATCTCCAGACCATCCTTGGTGTCCTGCAGCTTGTGGGAGGTTACATTTTTGGAAGGTAAGTGAGAATGATTCTCATGACCATTTACATAGCTGAAAAAGGCCAGACATTTTTACATAAAAATCTTTAGTTCTGGTTTGTGGTCCTGTTGAAATGTTTGAGGATTTCATAATGAGCAAGGGAAAAATAAATGCTATTATTAGAAATACTGCAGCATAGAAGCAGCCTTTATATTAACTTAGCTACATTTTAATGACACACATTTAAGTGTAACAATATCTCGGGAATGGGCTTAAACCACCAGAGTCCTCAAAGCCCAGGTCCTAACAGCTTAATCCTGCAAATGTTTTATAGCCATGTTCAGCCTTAGAAATGTCTTGTGACTGGGAAACCAAAAAAATAAGGAGGTACTTATTGATTAAGTAGAGCTGTCAATTCCAGAATTCACAAAATTATTAGGGACCTTTAAGATCATCAAGTCCAACCCAGCTCTAACACCTCAACTAAACCCTGGCACCGAGTGCCACATCCAGTCTTTTTTTGAACACATCCAGGGATGGTGACTCCACCACCTCCCTGGGCAGACCATTCCAGAACTTGATCACTCTTTCTGTGAAAGACTTCTTCCTAATATCCAACCTGTATTTCCCTTGACGCAGCTTGGGACTGTGTCCTCTGGTTCTGGCAGTGCTGCTTGGAGAAAGAGACCAACCCCACCTGACTACAGCCAGCTTTTAGGGATCGTAGAGAGTTGATAAGCTCACCCCTGGGTTTCCTTTTCTCCAGGCTAAACACCCCCAGCTCCCTCAGTGGTTCCTCACAGGGCTTGTGTTCCCAGCCCCTCACCAGCCTCGTTGCCTNGCCATCCAGCCAGTTCTGAACCCAGCACAGAGAGCTCCTGTCCAAGCCATGGGCTGCCAGCTTTTCCAGGAGTGTGCTGTGGGAGACAGTGTCATAGGCCTTGCTGAGGTCCAAATAGACAACATCCACAGCCCTTCCTGCATCCACCAGGTGGGTCACCTGGTCATAAAAGGAGCTCAGGTTGGTCAAACATGACCTACCCCTCCTAAACCCCTGCTGGCTGGGTCTCATACCCTGGCCATCCTGGAAGTGCTGCCCTTACATGTAAACAGCCAAGTTTTGACCTGTACCTCTCCCTCAACACAAAACCTTTTAATTACTTAAGCTTAGCTCTGTTTGTAGACCAATCCTGGCATTTTTAGGGGGTTGTTCCTCTTAACGTAAGTCTAAGTTCAGCTTTTGGTAAAGCCTCAGTTTGGTCTTTGGTTTTGTTATTTGGAGCATCGCTAGCTAATACACTGACTGTGAATTGAGCATTTGGGCATAACTGGCATTGTAAGAAATTCTTTAAAAGGTAAAGTAGAAGGGGGGAGTGGCCCAAGCAACACCTCAGATGAGGTGTCAAAGTTTTTTATGTCTTTAATTTTTTAAATAGCTCATTTGTAGAACCTAATCCTCCAATTTTTAAGCACTTTTCGAGTAGCACACAGGCAAAATTGAAAAAAATCCTCCAGTTTTAATCAAAAACCCTGAAAAAACTACAAATCATAAGTTTTATGTTAATATTTAAGCTGTAAAAATTGTTAATATCATAGAGCTCTTTTAGCAAAAGCATGATGTCCATCGTATTAAAAAGAATCCTAAGACATATAAATTTGTAAAAATTAAATGTTTAAGAGGCAGCTTAGTGCCTTATAATTAGCCAGTCCCTAGAAAAAAATACTACAAAATTTACTTAAAAATTAAAATATATGAAAAAGCTTTTGCCAAAAAGCAAACAAAAGTTAAACAAAAACATAAAGTTTAATCAAATGATATGTTAGCGCTTGTTAGTTTTACTTACTTACTTTTGCAATACAAATATGCCTATAGATCAACCAAAACTGAATATTTGGGTTACTTTAACCAAATCAACAAACTCAAACACGGTATGTTTGACCAATTCAAGCCCAGACAAACCCTTTACATCCTATTTAGTCAGCGTACCAGTGCCAACCAAAGAGTAGCCAATACCCAGTCGTAACAAATATTAATTATGTAAAGCTACTAATGAGACAAATCCCATAACCAATTAGTATCATTAAGTCCCTAATCTTCTTAAAACACCTTCTGAACCCAAGAATAGAAATTCCTGGTTGACTAGCAATAAAATTTTAAACTAAGTTTCAGTACCAAAGAAATCCACAATTAAATGTTACTCCCCCTCATCCTGTGTACAAAAACTCAAGCTTGTAGTACAATTTTCCTACCCCAGTACCCCTAAAAGTAAAATTGCTAATCTAAATAAGTCCCCACAGCAATTACCAAAAAAATATTAGCTCCTTTGTAAAAATAGAGCCTAGCAAAACATCCCCTCAAAAATCAAAAGTAACATCATGTAACATCAGACAACTCACTATAATAACACCTAATATTAAAGAAACATCAAAAAAAACCATAAAGAAAAAAAAAATTACCCATCAGTATAAAGAAAATTGTAATAACAATTTCAAACCCCTAAAGCCCTACAAAACAAGTTACATCAGCTTTATTTCTACCTCAACTTACCTCAAGGAAAGCATTAAAGCAACTAAACCAATTAAGATATTAGCTAAGCAAAAAGTCAATGCTACTTCCATTACAATTAGTGACATAATGATAAATGTTAGTACTATCAAACATACCTTACAAAACAAAGCCACAATCCATTTTCTTTTACTAACACATAGACATAGTTGTAAAAATTTTAAAAGACTGTGATATAAACTTATCTGACCATTCAGTGTCCCTCCACAAACAACTTCAAAAACTAAAAAATTTAACAAATCAAATTAAAACAAACAATAGATCTAGGTTAAAGCCCTTATTTAAAAGATAGAATTTTACACCTTAGCTAAAAGAACTTTGCAAAATAAGTTTATTGCATTAATTATTATTGTAACAATGTTAGTAAGACTGCCTTGTGTACTTCACTGTACACAACAAATGATAAAGCCATCAAAAAGTTTTTTCTGTCCAAGACAGAGGGGAAAATGTGAGAAATGGATTTGTGGAGAATTCTCAGAGCCTGACAGAAGGCCCACACAGTATGCATCTGTATGCAAACCTTGAGATAAAAAATGCTGACTTAGAAATGCCATGGAATAAGATGAATATTGTTAAGAGAGAAATAGAGCTAAAAAAAAGTTTTGAAGGATAGCCTTGCAAATAAGACTAGATACTTTAAAGAAATAGAATTATGAGAGATGCATTGTAACAAGACTCACAGGGGGTAGTTTTAAATTATTGGCTTTAAGGCATCTACAGCATGGTGTGGCAAAAAGCTGATAAACCAAAAAACACTTATAGTGCTTTGTAATTAAGAAATAGTCAACTTCTAATTGTGATGGTGTGAATTGTAACATCTGTATTGTCTCACCCTTCATGTGAAACTAAAACATAGAATAAAAAGTTTTAAAAACACCTCTCAGTTGCCCCATCTCTGGGTCAAAAAAAGACAAAATCCAACGTGTAAGCACAACTAATTGCTATGCAAGGTAATGTTCATCTGATAACTGTAATATGCACCTTCAATAAAGTGAAGGAAGGAGGAATTGCAATGAGAAACTCTATCTAAGGCCTGTTTCATGGTCATCTTAGCCCCTGTTGCACAGAACCCTTTCTGTGGTACTCTCAGACTTTTTCCAACTTAAGTTTTTTAAACTTTTTGGAGTTGAATTGCAGCAAAGAGTTGGAGCTGGGTCAAAACCTGATCTGGCTGGGGTTTTGCCTGTTTGTGTTTTGGGGCTTGGGGGGTTTGTGGTTGTTTGTTAGTGTGTTTAGTTGTGGTGTTGTTTTTTCCCCTTAAATAGGAGAAAAATTAATTTACTGTTGAGAAGTCTTTTTTTTTTTTTAAACCTAAATGGAAAACTGACAACCTTGTGCCATTTCTGTACCAGGTTTGCAGATCAGTTTGGTGCCCGAGCAGCCTTAATTCTCTCCTGTGCATCTGGAAGTGTCTTCTTCCTGCTTATGTCCCTCTCCAGCAGCATCCCCCTCCTCTTCCTCTCCAGGCTGCCTGGAGTGTTCATGCATGGGATACCAGGTAAGGTTAATCAGAGATGAGTAGCTTTCCAAATTGCTTTTACTGCCTGGTTCCCCCCCTTCTTGCTTGTTTTAGTGGAAGTCAGCTGGTTCAACAGCATGAAGGAAGGCAGGAGGAACACGTAATGGTCCTCAGGGATGAAAGGGGGGAACATGAAGCAGCAGGTGTACTGGCTGTGGAAAGCAGTGCTTATCAGTCTGAGTTCCAGGCACATCTTCCTGTATAATCTTGAAGAAATTGTTTGGCCTTCATCATCCACACATGGGTGCAAGTCACTTGCTAGCAGCACTGTTATCCCAGACTTTTCAGCTGCCCTCTTGCAACCAGGATATTTTACACGAATTTTTTCCCTTTCTCCTGGTAAAATGAGCATACTGGTAAAAATTAAACATTATTACAAAAATACCTTCCATTACTCACCAAGCTGTTCTGTTTTGGCTGATGCTTCCTATATTTTTCATGTAAAAGACATAAACTTCACCTGCTAGAAGTCCATGTAACTCATGCAAGAGGAATCAAGTTGATAATGCTTCCTGTCACTTGTGAAGTGGTTTATTTGAGTGGTTTGAATGGTTCTGTTTCTCATGACTGGTGGGCTGTTGTAGTCAAAACTGATGGACTATGGGGCTCCCAGAGGAGATTGATAATGCTTATTTGGAGGCACTCTTCCATGCAAAGTATGAAAATTAAAAGCTGAGGAAATTGCCTCTAACCAGACACCAGCCCAGAAAAGTTTTAATTGGAAAAGAAAGAAACCAAAAGAGCTCTTAATGGCTTAGCAATAAAACCATGGGAACTGCTGGTGCCTCTGCTCAAACCCTGTGGCAAGGTTCTTTTAAGGGATATTTTTCCCCCCTGCAGGTGCTCAGAAGGTTATTACAGATATGACTGCTCCTTCCCAACGTGCTGGTGCTTTGGGGAAGCTGGGCTTTTGCTTTGGAGTGGGCATCATTGGTGGCTCTGCCATGGGAGGTGTTCTGTCCACCAAATTCGGGTGAGTGGCCCACTTGTTTGGTATTGATTTTGTTGCAATCATTGAGGGAGCTGCTAAGGCATATTTTGCTGCCCTACAGCTTTTGATGCTATCTTACTCCTGGTGGCAGTAGAGGACCATACCAGAACTCAAAATTTTGCTTTCCATGCTGCTACAAAGAATACTCCCACCGTTTTCAAGGAGATCTTGTTGAAAATCTCACCTTCTGCCTACTTAAATACATTTAAAAACAGGCTGGATTGAGAAATGGATTCTATCTTTCTCCTAATTGTCTTGTCTTTGGAGCTGAGTGTGCTGAAAAGCAGCTTTTAAGAAACAATACTGTACAACTGAGGAATGGAAATTAGGAGCACCGTGAAACTTGTGGAGAAAATGGTGTCTTTGGGGGATGCTCAGTATAGGGCAAGATTATGGGAAAGGGGAAGGCAAGCAAGGGACAGTGGGGGAAGAGAGTGAGGAGGTCTAACACTGTCACATCAAGGTGAAACACACACCTGACAATTCCATGTGGACTTTCCACAGCCTGGCACATCATAACAGGTTGCCACTTTCTCTTAAATTCTGCAGTAGGAAAGAAATGCTCAAAAGGTATGGGGTGGGAGAGAATTTTGCAGGCAGTGAAGTGCATGTGGCTGTAATCTCCTTGGAGGATTCCCCAGCATTGCTCTGGTGAGGGGAAAAAAGTCCCTTGTGAACTTTCAGGCCTTTGTTTTGCTCTACTTCTCTTTACTATGGATATTTACTTCTGCAGACTCAGGTTAAAATAACTCTACAGCATAGGATAGAGGGTAAAAATCACTCTCATCCTTGTCCTGGTGCCATAAGCTCTGTTGACTGAGTATGGTCATACATCTCCTGGACGTTTTTGCATGGGGCACAGTGGATTATGATGTGGGGTGTCATGTGTTGCTCTCTGAATCCTGATGTTCATCCACATGCATTCAGGTGCTGTAGTGATGCAATTTTGTGTGTGAAATCCTTTCATAGGTTGAGTAGAATGCTTTAACCTTGTAACCTTAGGGTTATAAAAACCTGTTGGCTGCTGTACCTTGGCAGTGTTGGCCAAGTGACACAAAACTGACCAGGAGGATTCATTTTGTAGTTATTACATGGTTACATAAAATTAAAATTGGAGACATACATAGTATTAACTGATTGGCATTTAAAAGTATTTATAGATGTTGCTGGCTGAGTGCTGGTTTTAATAAGTATTATTTTTAATCAAATACAATTATTGTAGACCTTTATGTGTTAACTGAAAGTAAAGGTTACCTCAGTTCTCAGCTCTGGTTATATGCCCACATTTAAACATCAACACAGAAGCAGCATTGAAATCTAGCAAAAATTTATGGGGTTTCACCTTCCAGTGTGTGCATCAGTCACAGGTTTATAGAAAAGCAGCAGTGGGAGGGAATCTCCTGTTTCATTTAATTAGTCAGGGACACTGACTTGAAGGCAGTCTAGCTTTTGGATGATGGATTTAGGGCTTGATGCTGTCAGACAACGGGAGGCTTCCAGACTCTTCACTCACTTTAAAGCTTCTGGACCTTAAACTTTGCGTCTGCAGCACAAGGCTGAGAAAAGTGAACCTTGTCCGTGATTCTGGGAAAGAAAGACAGCTGCAGGTGGAAAACGACCTAGCTCTTGGCTTTCCGGTGCAGGGGTTGTTTCCCCCGCATCCTGCGGAGGGCAGCTCCGGCCCGCTGCTCCTGCCTGGCAGCCGAGCAGCGCATCTGGGGCTGCTCGGCAGGGCTGGGGAAAGCAGCCTGTCTGCCGGCTCCATCTGCTCTTCTCCGGGAGGATATGTGCATCCATCTCCCTGGAAGGACGACAGGAATTTGTCAGCAAGGAACGAGCTGGCAGTGCCCTCCTCAGCACCCTGAGGGCACTCAAGGTTGATACGATTTGATGAACAGCAGCTTCAGGCTTAGGAAGCTGCTCTGGGTGTTTGGTAGTAACGTTTGCTGCAGTCAAACGCCACTGTGCTTAGCTCCTCTGCCAGATTTCAGTGCAAAGATTACAGGATCAATCCACCGGGATTTAGTGTTTTGGCTGGTACCGGTGGAGAGCAAGAGCTCAGCCGACAGCAGCTCTGTGCCACGGAACAGCCCCCGAGCATCGCCATCCCCCCCGGCTGTGTCTGCCGCACCGACCTGGAGGAAAGGAGCGGGTGCTGCCTTAGGGACATGCCCGAGGTTCCTTGGCCTTCTTGCTGTATCCCACAGCCTGGCTGCTATTCCTTCCTCCCTGTTTCCCACATTTGTACAGGAAGGCTCCAGAGGTACTTGGAGCTGTGTAATCACTTCCATTTTTTTTGTTTCCCAGAAGAATGACCCTCCATTTTCACCTTCCATTGAAAAGAAGCATTTCTGCTGTGTCATTGAAGAGCAAAACTGGAGATTTCTGTCCACTCTGTGCTCTTTACTTTCCCTCACCCTAAATATAGCCAGCATTCCCCATGTGGTGTTGATGGCATTATTCATATGTTAGCAGTGCTTTGTATACAAGAGAGAGAGTAGAAATCAGTCTCAGTTCCTACTCAGCTGATGTCATTTTGGTATTATTCTTCTGTATTGTATTTACCACTGATGTATTTGACCTAAAGAACTGGTCTGTTATTGTTTTCATTGTTGGAATAATATTTGTGAACCCTTATTTATTAAGGGAGCCCTAGGGAAGTTGAATATCTTGTTCTGATTAGCATAGGATTTTTTGGATGTTAGATCCTGACTTCTGCTGTTAAACTGTAACTGCCCACTCCAGCCCTTCCTCTTCTTCTCCTTAAAGTGCTACATTTCCCCCCCATGTTTTCCAAAACTTTGCTGGTCAGGCAAATTTCACCACCTGAGGATGAAGTATAAGCCAATTTATTAACACAAGCAGTTGTAATCTTAACCATTTGGAAAGTGTTTTCCCGTTTGTATGTTTTGGTTTTTTTTTTTTTTAATTGGAGTTTTCTGGTAATTGATCAGTTGGGTCAGGATCGTGGATATAACATACCTTGAAAATAGGGCTGAGGGCTACACAGATTCTCGGAGAGTACAAACTCCCTAACAGTTCATCCACAAAAGGTGGCTAAGAAAAGAAGTTCTGTTTGCACTCTGCAGAGGTTCTCCCTCCCTGTACACTTCCTGCAAAGCTGTTGTGGGGCCACTTGGCTGCAGGTGAGTGCACCCCTAAAGAGAGGTGATCTGGTATTTGCAACAGACTTTTGTGCCAGCCCTGTGGTTGAAAGGTGGAAGCAGGCAGCTGGATTAGCTTTCAAAAGTGGAAAGGTGAATCTAGGTAGTTAATTACAGAGATTTCATCTGTTCTTCTGGGACTATGATTAATTACATTTGGCTGCTTTTTTCTTCTAACAAGGCCATAGAGAATCTCTGCTGCATGACCCAAGATTTGTTTGCTTTCTATGGACATGGAGATGTTTCTTCATTTTAGTGACTCAGCTGTAGGCTTAAATCTCTTGGAGCAAGTATTCTTTTGATTACAGCAGGCTTTGGGGACAGTTTGTTGGGATTTTTTTTTCCCCCGGTGGTGCTATTATCCTTCTTCCTCATGGGGAAAAGAAGGAGCTTGTTTGTCTGGAGTAGAGAATTGCATTTTTTTTTCCAAAAACCCATTTGAACAAAGTTCGCTGGCAGGGAATTTCTCATGGCTTTGCAGCAGAGTGGAAAAACTGTGGGTGTTGAAAGGACTGAAGGTTGGGAGCTGGGAAGGCGGGTGGGAGCACGGCAAAGGTTGAAAGGGTTGTGCTCCATTTTGGGACAAAGCAGGGCATTCTGCTTCTGGGAGCTGCTCCTGCTCCCTTCCAGCAATAACTATGATGTTTCTCCGCCTGGGATGATGCTGATCAGCCAAGCATCAAGGACTGGTGATGCTTGTACAGGCATTGCTTTGTCCTTTGTGTCAAGGCACTTGGGAGAAAGGGAGGTGGAGTCTGCTTGCCAGCAAGCAAGTCATCTGTAATCTGCAACGTGGACTGTCGCTGCTGGTTGAGCTCTGCGGTGCCCTGGCAGGAATGGGGACAGAAGAGGAAATGGGCTATTTGTCAAGGAGCTGATGGGGAAGTTGCAGATGCCCTTAGCTGTGGCCTCCTCTGAAAAAGCAAAACAGAATCTAAAGGCTTTTTCTTATCACTTACTCTGCATGGCAGCTGTCTTAATTTGGAAGACACAGCCCCAAAGTTTATCTGTAAATTCTGTGATAGAGGATCATGGATATTATCATTCAACAACTTGTTGGTTCAGAAGTCAGGTTTAGGGCACTTCTGTCCTCTATGCCCAGCACCAGAGTTTTCTAGTTCTGATAACTTGTTTAACCTATTCTTGAACCTAAGAAATGCCTCAGTGCACTTTGGGTGGAGTTCATCTAATCTTAGATATCTACAGGGGAGACAACTACACCTATATTTGCCATTCAGACTCTGGTTGACTGAGAGGCACATATGGTTCTACAGCATCCTTTGCCTTCTCATGAAGCAGTCCTGAAGCAGCCCAGGGAACAGTCTGCTTCCTAAGCTTTTTCTTGCTTGACCCCAAGTCCCAGAACACATTTCTGGCCATCAGCACACTGTGCCTGTGGTCGGGGTCCTGGAGTTTGATGCTGGATTGTGAACTTACCAGAAGTCACCAGGATGCAGATCCTGAGTAGTTTTCTGTCTGTGCAGCATTCAAACAACAGATAAGTCTGCACTAAGCTCTTCCCCAGCTCTTCCTTCCTGCAAACGTCTAACCTGCCTCCCACATCTAGGCCACCAGTTTTTAGGTTTGTGTCCCCTGGCTTTCTGCTGTGGACCCACTGGAAGATGGCACAGTAGCTGCAAAGGTGCCCTTGTTCCCCCTTAGCCCATTTTCAGTGAGCCTGGCTCTTTGTGCTCTCCCTACAACCCCTGGTCTGAACTCCAGTCGAGGGAGGTGTGATGATGGGACCAAGAGCTCCTCCTTGGTCCTTCACCCGTAGGTGGGGCCCTTTCCCAAGGGAGGAAGAGTGGGGTTTAGGACAGGAGCCAGCAGCCAGAGCCTGTGCCTTGTGGCTGCCCTCAAAGGTACAGGGTATGACTGAGGAGGGCTAGGCTAGGCTAATGGGGGGCCTGTTGGCAGCCCCTTCCTCAGCCTTATCAGGTGTGCTCTCCATTTTCTTTCAAAACTCTCATTCCCAGTTAGCCTTCTCCAGGGATTATGTTGGGAGGGCTGTGAGTGTGGCTGTGCCAGCTCACAGGGGATGGCCACCTGCCCCTTTTCCCCACAGCACCCTCCTACCTCCTGGACATCTCTACCTTTAGAGGTTAGCTTCATTTTCCCAAAGTAACCATGGTAAAAATGCATTTTAGAAAAAAAAAAAAAGTATCCAGAGCTTCCTCCTGTGACCGGCTTGTGCTGTTCACAGAGAGCTGAGATTTGGGGGCTGCTGAAAATTGACTTGCACCAGAGCCATGGGAAGAGGGACTCCTGGCCGGATTTGCCTGGTTTCCCTCCATGGGCTGACAGCAGTTATCCAAACACAGGCAGATAGAAAATAAAAGGCAGAAGGAGAAGGATATCTCCAGGGGAGCTAAGAAAATTTCCCTGCTGCCTTTTCCAGCTTTCATCATGCCTGTGCACTGGGGGAGGCTGCCCTGCCTCGCCACCCCATGCCTGGAGTCAGAAAGTGAGGGGGTGGCGGGTGAGCGAAACCCTGGTTTGTGTGCGTGGTCGCCAGATCGCAATCAAAAGCATGTGTGTTTGTGCAGTCAGCTCTGCTAAACAATTATGGATGTTTGAGTGCTGCTCCCCTCTCCTGATGCTTTGAAAGCACTGCACTGGGGTCCTGTGCAGTGCAGGGCCCTGCCTGGTCTGTTGTTCACTGTGTCCCTTCTAGGTTCTGCAGAGGTGGTGGCTGATTTTTCTTGTTAAGCCTGGCTTAACGACCCCAAGGAATATGTAAAAAATGGGGGCAAGAAACCCACAATGAAACCAAAATGGGAATTTTATAAAAAGGCACAAGGTATTTTGGGTCTGGCCTTGCTAGCAGAAGTTGAGTTGCAGGGCTGAACGTGACCCTCACAGCCTAGGTTGCACAATGAAGCAGTGTCTGCTCATGACTCACTAGAGCTTCATCTGCTCTTCCCACTCCTGTAATATTTCACGACTGGCCAGCAAATCCAGCAGTATCACTGGGGATTGAAATCCAGGAAAATACTGTTTTCTTTGTTAACAGAAAATAGAAAGTACAGAATAGCTTGTGGTTAAGTCCCTGAATTGGGATTTGGGACTTGGCTCTGCTGTGATTTTCCCGTGATGCGAGTAAGTTATCCCACCCCTCTGCACTGCTGTTTCTCATGCATAATACAGGGCAATGAGATAGTGTTTCCTTCCCTCATCCAATACATTTACAATATTGCTATTTAGATCATACAGACTTTGGGATGCAGACTTTCTCTATCACGAGGTATGCTCATGCAAATATCTACTACCTTGAGGGAATACATCCTGCTTTTCCTGGATGTATTCTCTTTTTTATCCCCTGGTGCCCTGGGCAGGCAGAGTCTTTGTAAGCCCAATTACCATCCCATTCTGGGGGGCTTGTTTCTCTTTTTTCTTTTTCCTTTCTTTCTTTCTTAGTTGTTTGTAAAGAGTCAATGCCAGATTGGGGTTTTTTTTTTGTCATGGAAGAGTCCCAGAGGCTGTGGGCTAAAGTGCAGGGCTGAGCCCAGCAAGACCTAGCAGAGGGATCTTCAGGGCAACCTGAGGTGGCCCTACCTTCCTCCCTTTGTGTTTGCACATATTCAAGTGGGCAGCTCTTACTTCTCCTAATCCTTTTGATTCAAAGGGTCATGCTTATGTTTCGTTCTGATCTGCTTCAGTGAACAAGCCCAGCCTTGTGGTGAGGCCAGGGCAGGAAGGATGTGGTGCTTGTGTGGGAAGGACTATCAGACAAGGGAGGGAGGGAAGGTCAGGATGAACAGAAATGTGAAGATGTGGCATGTGAAGGGTGGATCAGGAGGAGTTAAGACTCCCGGAGTTAGGGAGATGAAGAGTGAAGCTCTGCAGGAGACAGACTTAGTGATTTTAGATGTATTGTGTCACCTGGGGCAGTAAGATTAGGGCATCAAGGGGCTTGGGCTGCAAGGAAGGAGTGTTTCCAAAATAGATCTTCATTTGCTGCAAGGGAAGAAGGGACAGCAAACCCGCTGCTGCTTTCCTGGTTTCCTCCTGCCTGAAATGTGACTGCTGTAAAGGATGGGTGGAAAAGCAGCCCTTTTGTAAGACTTTGGTCGTGGCTTGGCCATTGCTGCTGGGCTGGTGAGACGAGCAGGAGGCTGCTGGGTGGCTGGAGAGATGCAATACCCCATTGTCATGAGGTGCAAGTTCACTTGTGGGCCAGACTGCTTGAATGAGGTGTTTAGAATGAAGTAAAACAAGTGTGATCTCATGAACTACACCAGCTTCTGTGGCCCCACACAGGGTTTTTGCTTCCTTGCAGCCTCCTTATGAAACCTTGCTCACAGCCACACCACCAGAGCCAAAGGTATGTGAAGCATTTGGGCAATGGATGTGGCCAGAGGGCAAAGGAGTTTCTGAGTGGCCATCTCCAGGCTACTCCTGGCATTTGTTGGAGCTTGTCTCTTCCACTTGACAAACCATGGGATAGTGCAGCCAAGCAAGAAGGTATTTCCAGCATCAGAAACTTCTTGGTGCTCCTCAGAGTCCTGTCAGTGAGCAGCTGGAGTGCACGGAGCTCTGCCTGGGAACGAACGAAGAGAGGACCGAGGATTTATGGGTCAGGATTAAAGGGAGGACAGCACTAGTGACATTATAGTCTGGGTCTGTTGTAGGCCATCCAACCAGGGTGACTGAGCAAATGACATCCTCTGTTCAGATAGGAGTGGTCTCATGTTCACAAGCTCTGGTCCTGGGAGGGACAACATAACTGGGCATAAGCAATGCAGGAAGAAAGAGAACTTGCTGCTCAAAGTCATACAGGAGCCAGTGAGAAGAGGTGTTATGCTGGACCTTCTTCTCAGCAACAAGGAAAGGCTGGTGCGGAAGGTGAAGCTCAGGGACAGCCTTGGCTGCAGTGACCATGGAATGGTGGAGTTTGAGAACCTTAGTGCAGCAAGGAGCATGCAGAGCCCTGAACTTCAGGAGAACAGACTTTGGCCACTTCAGGGATCTGATTGGTAAAGTGCCATGGGACAAAGCCCTGGAGGGAAGACGGGTCCGAGCAAGTTGGTTGATATTCAAGGATCACTTCCTCCAAGCTTAGGAGAAATGTATCTCGACAAAGTCATCAGGCAAAAATGCATGGATGAACAAGCAACTCCTGGAAAAACTCAAACAGAGGATGTCTGAGGGAAGCCTTCTGAGGGTGGAAGCAAGGACAGTTAACCTGGGAGGAATACAGAAAGATCATTTAAGTAGCCAGGGATCAGGTTAGGAAAACAAAAGCCCTGGCAGAATTAAATCTGACTGATGACACCAAGAGCAACCCTTTTTACTGGGGCATGTAGTGACAGGACAAGAGGTAATGGCTTAAAATTAAAATAGCGCAAGCTTAGATTATATATTAGAAATAAATTCTTTACTGTGAGAATGGTGAGACACTGGCAGAGGTGTTGTGGGTGGACACCTGGAGGTGTCCAAGGCCAGGCTGGATGGAGCTCTGAGCAACCTGATCTAGTAGGATGTGCCCCTGCCCATGGCAAGGGTTTGGAAATAGGTGACCCTTAAGGCCTCTTCAAGCCCAAGTCATTCTGTGATTCTATCAAATGTTCTCCGTAGATGACAAGCTCCTGACTGCTTGGGCTGAGCCCTGAGCCCTGTGCTGNTTAGAAATAAATTCTTTACTGTGAGAATGGTGAGACACTGGCAGAGGTGTTGTGGGTGGACACCTGGAGGTGTCCAAGGCCAGGCTGGATGGAGCTCTGAGCAACCTGATCTAGTAGGATGTGCCCCTGCCCATGGCAAGGGTTTGGAAATAGGTGACCCTTAAGGCCTCTTCAAGCCCAAGTCATTCTGTGATTCTATCAAATGTTCTCCGTAGATGACAAGCTCCTGACTGCTTGGGCTGAGCCCTGTGCTGTGCCAAGCTGTGCAGGAAATTACCATAAGCACTGCTGGCAAACAAAGATGCTGGTCCAAGAGGAGGGAAATGCTCATGGTGGGATCTGAGAGCATGGTGAGAGTCCATTAGTGCAGGGCTTAGCACTGTGTGTTGAGCCAGCAGTATGTCTGTGCCATAGGACACCCTGAAACACTCCCAGTTTGACCAGTCAGCATCTGCAGGTGGCAGAACAACATCTTACGGGGTTGTATCCCAACCTGGGGGGGATATGCAGCAGCAGATTTGGAAGAGTAGGATGTATTGCTATTAACTATTGCTTGGGAGATGGCTTGGATGGCCTGGGAGAGACAAAAGCCTTATATGTTAATTCAAATTATTTGCTTTGCTTTATCATCATCTAAGGGGTTCAGCTCTGCTCTCCAGCTGCTCTCTTATGCAGAAGCAGTTGCCAGCCTTTCCAGAAATGACTGTGATCTTCTTCATCTCCCACTTGGGGATGTCTGAAGTGGATTTTCAGCAGATAGGAATTTAGCACTTTTGGAAGTCCGATCCATTTAAGGTAGTTCAGGATCTAAAAACTGTGAGAGTTTTTGAGAATCAGAGGTTTTCTTGTTTAGCTGCTATTACAGCAACTGTGGCTTCCATTTAATTTTTTTTTTTCTTTGAGGAGAGGGGATTGCATAGCCAATCCATTGTGGTCTATATGCAGTATTAACTTTCTCAGTCTCACTAAATGTTCCTTTATTCAATTATATTCTCAGCTAAAACTTTTGGTCTAATTACATCTTTACAAAACTTCATTGTGAATCCCTTTGAAATCTGCACCATTTTTATTTTTATGGGATTTGGTTCAATTCTCTTTTACCCCAGGGTATGTGATCTGAGACATATTGAAGTAATTGTAAGTGTTTCCTTTGAGTTTGGTTTTAAATCAAGCTCTGGGTAAAGAAATTTGTAAAGGAAGGAAGGAAAGCCCCAGAAAGCTAAAAGATTCCTGAAGGATATTTCTTTAAAAGACCCTGAATAATTAGAAATCCCCTTGGAAAAGCCATCTGGGGAGCATCTGAGCAATGCTTATAGGAGGCCAGAGTCTTAAATGCTGTTCTGAGACTTTGAAAAAAGGGGAGATGAAAGACAGTAATGGTTATTAAAGCTGAGGATGTTCATGCATCAGATGTTTAAACTTACTTCCTACAGAAGCTTGGAGAGGCTCTTTTCTGATATAAAGCTGTATAACAGATTCTGTCTTGTGTGTGATGGGTTTTTTCCCCCCTTCCCTTTCCAACTGTCAGGACACTGTTGGATATGAGACAGATGATAGATCAATTCTTCTGGCTAGTGTTTTCCAGTGCAGGCCTAGTGGTTTCCCAGCCTTTCAGGAATTACTTTTCATGACAGAAAGAAGCCTTCTTCTGGATGGACCAGAAGATGTTTAGAAAAGAAATTTTTAAATTGTTGAATGACTCCTTTTGGGTAAGCAGAGGAGCCTGCAGTTGGTGACACCAGGCTCTCACTACACCCACGGGTGTTCTTATTGCATGTGATTACACGGTCTGGGATGTGTAATAGCCTGATTGTAATCTGTACACCCTACCAAAAGTTGCATCATTTTGATTTTGCCTGAGTGCTGTGTGGCAAGCACTTTGCAGACAGAGGCTCTTGGCCCTTGAGGGATTATGTAATTTTTTCCCTGTATTTTTGTATAAAGTCAGATTACTATTTTTTTCTTAATTTTTTTTATTTCTTGGAGATGAAGGTTCAGCTGTGGCAGGGAAGAATTTGCAATAGCTACAGGAGTACATCCAAGGTGCAAAACTGCTCTGAATAGCAGTGGAGCTGAATCGTTTCAAGGTTTTTCAGAACACAAACTCTTCCTTGAATATTGCAGCATGCAGTGTGAGCAAATCCTATTTGTTCTCCAACTATGCTGGTGAGAGGCCAGGTGCCCGCTGGGAAAGCAATCCAGAGCCCTGTGCATTAGTCACTTACCTCAGCCTAACAGGACCCAAGGTCAGATGATGGAAAAAGGAGTGACAAATACCTACCAAGAATAATCCAGCTGGGAGATAAGGCCTCACCTCTCTATGGGGGATGTTCAGGGAGCTCAGTGGTGGCACCCAGTGAGGGGGAAAGCGCAGGAATGCAAATGGCATGCTGTGACAGGGCAGTGAAGCCATCTGATGGCACACTCAGGCACTCTTTTACTGGGAACTGGGATCTATTTCTGGTATTTGGAAGTGAGCCATCCAAAAGGAAATGTTTAGTCAGCCTTGCAAGCTGTCTGAAATGTATGACGTGCCTGTGACAGGGTGATTTTATGGGGATCAGGCTGACCTTTCTTTGTCAAATGTGGTTCTTCTATAAAGAAAATCTACCGTCAAAAGGGTTGATAAGGTGTGGGAGAAGTTTAGTTGTCTGTTTTTGAGAACTGAGCTGCAGGGGAGTGAAGGGAGTCTACTTCTTCTGCAAGCACTCATAAAGGGCATGGGGTGGGGTGGGCTTTCTCTGACATGGAGGTTGTACCCTTCAAAACAAGCCCTAAATCTGGGGATTTGGCACAAAACTGGGGGTTGCTGCCAATATTTTGGGGTGTGGGGTGAGAGGAACAGAGGGCACCAGCAGCTGAGCACAATGGCTTGGCCAAAACCAGGCTGAAAGTAGAAAGCCGAATCTCCAGACTTTGGCTTTTGGAAACGTGTAGCTCAAACTGTGGGTTGGGTCTAGGGCTGGGTTTTACTTCATTTGGGAGAGGAGAGAATTACGAAATGTGGATCTGGGTTCAGGTTACCGTTCTGCTCCCCTGGTCTATTCCAGGTGTTCAAATATGAACTTTTGGCCCAGGCCCATCTCTAATTAGGCGTATTCTTTAAAAGTATTTTCCTTCCTTGGCTCCTGTGCTCTTGGCTTGTCTCCACTAGCCCTCTTTGCTGTGCTAGAGCACGGTTTGCTGGGTATATTAATTGAACTGTTTACACACCTGGTTTCCTGCAAGAATAGACTCCTAGCTCCTTCTTTTGAAAAGACAAGCCCAGAGGCTGTAAACAGGGATTGTGCTATGTCTGGAAAAGCTGAACTGCTGCTTATCTGCACTCCCTGGGGCTGTGGGAGCAGCAGCAGCAGCTGCTGCACACATGGGTCTGTTGAGCACAGACACCAGCCTGTACACTCTTCCCACCAGTCCTGTCCTGCCACCCAGTTCAGGTCCTCTAGCAGCTGAGGAGTCATCTTTGTAGTGTTATTCCCTGGAGTCACCATCCCTGGATGTGGCACTCAGTGCCATGGTTTAGTTGAGGTGTTAGGGCACAGGTTGGACTCGATGATCTTAAAGGTCTCTTCCAACCTAATCATTCTGTGAATTCTGTGAATTCCCTTTTATTGTGACAGTGACAGGAGAGGCCCCACCTGGCACTTGGGTCAGCTCAGATGCATATTTTGTCTTGTGTGTGAAAGCTGGGGTGTCATCCTGCAGTTATGTCCTGTGCAGGATAGCTGAGGGGACCCTTCCTCTCTTTTTATGGCTTTACCTTCCAAAGTTAGTTTCTGTTGAAGCTCCCAAAAAGCTGTGGTGTGTTCATCACCCAGTTTACTTTTCTAGTCATGGCCAAGGGACATCTTTCATAAAACATTGTGTGGCTCAAAGAATGACTGTGGAAAACAAGGTTGGTAAGACTTGTGTGGTGCAGAGCAGATGGAATGACCTCATGGTCTCTTTGGGCTTAAAAGTTGTAAGGATAAACGTGCCATTGCACAATTTTGCTTTCAAAGTATAAGAAGATTACCTTAAAATACACTGATTTTTGTGGTCATGCTCTCCAACCCTGAATCCTGCTGTTTTAATGAGTGACATTGAATTTTACTTTGCTGCTTCATCTCTTTGCTGAACATGGCTTGCCTTTGAAAGGTACCAGCTCACCCCTGTGGAAGGCCATGAGCTGGGAAAGTTGGTGTGCTGTGCTGCAGGTGTGGCACAGGCCATGGAGGGTGGTGCTGATGAGCTGGGCCTTGGAATCTTTAACTCTCTGCACTACTTGAGGTTTCCAAATCTGATGAAGACCTCTGGAGGAGTCCCCCCAAGGCAGGCCCTGGGGAAGGGGCATGCAGATCAATGGGCTGGGAATAGTGAACAGGAAACCAGATGCACCTTAGGGCAAAATTTGATATCCAAATTCCAGTCCAGCTAGGAATGGAAAGTGCTGCTGTTCCCAAAGCAATGGGCTGGACTGGTGTTACTCCAACAACCTCCAAAGCGGACACAAAGTCATTCACTGGGGAATGCAAGAAGCCATGATAGTAGCTTTTTGCTGCTTGTGCTGTGGGAGAACACCAGAAACCCTGCCCAGGAGCAGCACAGCTTGTAGTCACCCAGCAAGCAGTGACTTTGTCATTGAACTTTATGTTGGCGTTGATCCCTGCTTGGCTGCTGAGTGCTGGTTACAGGCCATGAGTATTACAAGCTGTAAGGGCTGGGAAATGTCAGCCCTGGAAAAGGGGCCTGAAAGGACAAAGGTGACAGGTACTTTTGTCCAGGCTTGCGTCAAAACCCCTCACAGAGGAAGAGAAGGCTTATGCTGTCACCCTGCTTAACTTCCCTCCTGTGCAACCAGGCCCCTCTGCCAAAAACAGGAATCAGGGCTTTTGCTGGAAGCCAGTGGCTACCTGCAGCCAGTGTGCAGCGGCACAATCGCTCACGCTGCACTCCGTGCTCCTGCTAATGGTATCAAATCAAGCAGGAAATTATTTTTGGAGCAGTGAAGCATGTTGAAACCCAGCAGAAGGCAGCTGTTTGCGTAACCAGAGTTGTGGGAGAGCTGCCTCCCTTGTTGCCAAGCACTCAACTTCCTATACTGGTGAGAAATGGCTTCCACACTCCCGGCAGCGTGAGCAAATCCCCTTAGGCTTGGGAGGCTGGGCTTGGTCCAGCATCCATCCTTCCTGTAGCGCCTGCTTCACTGCTCTGAAAGTCCCCAGACACTTTTTGAGGTGGGGGGTGTCTCAGCTAGCTGATTCTTAGTCCTTAGATCACTGCTCAGCCCTCTCCTTAAAAACAAGCTACCCCCAAAACAAAGGGCTTTCTCCAGAATTTCAAATGTTTCCGTTATCTCTCAGCAGAGGTTCATGTCTGGCAAACAGCCCATGCTGGAAGTGAAACAATAGCTCTGCTTCAGTCTGATCATCTGCACCATGTGTTTACACCCTGGCTGGGTTTCCAGCACCAGTTTGGTGCCCTGTCAGCGCACACAGTGCCTTCACAAGGATGTGCCCTGGCATGCAGATCCTCTGGCTGCACTTCAGCACCTCCTTTCCAGTGTAGCTCTTTCAGCAGCTCCCAAGTGTCTAACGGGGCTTGGGTTTTTTTCTTTTTTTTTTTTTTTTTGTTTTGGGGGACAGAGTGGGGGTTGGGGGCATGATCTTGGCATGCTGCTTCTTTTTCACTCTCTAGCCATTCCGTTTCTGCTTTTTCTTTCTGCTCCATCACTGCAAGCTGGTGTCCAGGCACTGGCCTCACCTCCACCTGTATGTTGATGTTTCTCTCACCCTGGGCTCTGCCTGCCTCTTATCCTCTCATACCACAGCAGAAATAAATCCTTCTACTCTTTAGTGAAATGCTGTGCCCCATAAAATGTCATTGCTAATGTGAGTTGTGGGATTGTGTTAGCCAGAAAGAATGAGATAAGGCCATGGCTGCAGAGATGGGGCTTAAATTCCTGCCCCCAAAAATGTGATGCTACTGTACAGAAGGGAAGGACTAAGTCAGTGCAGAGAGGTTTCGAATGCCACCATGTGGGTATAAAGCCTTTTTTGTTTGTGGAATTATTATGTCACCCCTCGGACATGCAAATGTCGCCCCAGAAGAAAGACGTTTTCACATCGGTGCCCTGTTCTGGAGAAGTCCCTCCCTGATTATTCATGACCGCTGACTCCTTCAGCCATGTGCCCCTTTCCTAAGGGCTGCAGGGTGGAAAGAAATTCCCTGACGCTGTGAAAAGCAGGAAAAAATCCAGTGTACCCGAAATGACTCAGTCTGAAATATTTATGGCTATAAAATAGGGTAATTAAAATCTCATGCAGCCCAGTTATGGTCAGAAAATATATCTGTCCTGTGTGAGGCTGAAGCTTGTAACAGTGACATGAATGTATGTCAGCAATGAGAGCCCAGAGCTGGGATGATGGGCAGGGTGCTTTCCATACTCTATCAAAGTCTTGGTGTTAAGCAGATTAAAAAATAATTTTAAAGCCACTGCTATTTCACTTAATCATAACCTTTCAGCACAAGTGCTGGACAGTTTCTGTGTAGTTTGCTACTAGATGATGAAGCCTTTTGTTTCTGTCTGTTCCATCCATGTCTACATTTGCAACTATATAATGTTTTGCTGTCTAGGGCTGTTCAATGTATGTTTTTAGTTGAAGATCCAATTGTTTTCCCCTTGCCACTTAATCAGTCTCTGTGGCATCATTATACCTTGTGCCTTTGGTTTTGCTTCGTTTGGTTTGTGAGGGACACAGCAAAGAGTGGGAGCACCCTTGCAGACCTTCCAGGTCCATCTGGAGTGTGCTTCCTGCCTTGTCTTTCAGCTCTCTTTCTTTTCTTTGTCCCCTCCATTGGCCTGAAGGGATGACAGAAAAAGCTTTGAAAAATCTCCTGTTTGGTGGCTGCTTTAACTGGTCACTCAGGCTTTGCCTGCTCAAAAGCCATCCTTGGTCTACAGAGCTTCAGCCCAAATTTCTTGGGACCTAAACTGAAGGATTTATTAAGATGTACCCCAAAAGGGAATCGCATTTCCTGACAATAAAATTCAGCCCATGAAGTGAAGTTAGTATGAGCCTTAGAGGCAATGCAAAGCAAGGAACAGCTGAAAAGTGTGAGGAGCAGTATATTAAATCGATCAGTTTGAAACCTCTAAGGTCAGTCCTGTTTCCTCAGATGAATGCCACAGCTGTGTCTGAATGGTGCCTCTATTTCTCTGCTGTTATTTTACCAAAGTGTCACTGTAGGGAAGGGTTTCATTTTACTTTGTCACCTTATCTCTGGGAACCACTTCAGTTCCATTTCCATGACGTTCCTGAGGAGCGTAAGACTAGAAAGGGATTTATTGTGTCTTTCAACTGCCTTTTGCTCTGAGGAATGAGGATATAATTGTAACGTAGGAAGGACAAACTGAACATGTTCAGGCTTGTCCTGCCTGATCTTTCCCTGTTGCTTTTTGTTCCTTTGCCTCTTGCAGCTAGCACTCATGACTGGGACTTTCCAGCTGATAAAGTCTTGGCTAGCCTCGGGGCTAATTTGCTCCTAGCAAAACCAGCTTTCTGGCTGGGTGGATGTGTGGTTTCTTTTGATGCCAACAGGACCAGGGTTTGTCATTTTTTTTCTGCCACCAGAGCATTCATCTCTCACTGTTCACATCTGTGGGATGAGTACAAGGGGAGTCTCGGGCAGATGGCTTTCATATTCCCTCTGGGATAATTTTTTCCACATGTTTAGTGATCTTTGAGTACTCTCTTCTCTTTTGGTTATGTTTGGATTTTACAAGAAGTAAGTCTGGGGAAGAAATTAAAGGCATATATTAACCAGACTTAAAGCAACCCACAAAGAACATCCCCAAGAGCCTTCAAATTCCATGGTGCTTTGCTTTTAGGATATCATAGTATTAGTGTAGTTGCAATACAGGGCTTGTTGGCTATCTCTGTAAATACAGTAAGTTGTGCTTAGTTTGTGTAATTTAATTTTAAAAAATAGCTTTTGTCAAAGGCCACTACTAGACTTGATCTGAAGCAGGGATTAAAGGTAAAGATGTGGGTACCAAACTCACCACCTTTTTTACTCAGCTGCTGCTATCTGATAATTTACTGAAAAGCAGTGAATTTCAGGTCCTTTCCTACTGCTAATCCCTATCCCTGTGCTCTGGCTGGGCTCTTTGTATAGGGTGCTGCCATTTTGATGGGGATTGGCAGCCATCCCATCTATGCCACTGATGTTGGGCCTGATCTTAAACCATTTTCAGTTTTACTGGCTTTGATCTTTTCCATGATGCCCACAGTTGATCTTTTCCAGCCCCTTTTCCATGACAACTCCTGCTGCAGCCAGGATTGCAGCTTTTATTACTAATTCCTCAGGATCTGCATTCCTTGTTTTACTCTCACCCTGTGGTTTTTACTCAGTCCTTCCTCAGACAAGTTTCCACTGACTCAAATTCATGCCGAAATTGAGTCAGGGCTCTAGGATGTCCCTGGGGCAAAGCTTATTCCTAGGGCAGCTGGTTCTTGTGGAGCTGGGCCAGCTGACACCAGTGACCAACATCAAGGCTCCTGGGGAGGAATTCTTGAAACAGTAATAGGGATGTCACACATTTTTGAAATCTACATGTGTGTGCATCTCTCATAAGCGGTGGTGTAATATGTAGGTGCTGCTGTTGTGTTGTCAGGGTGCTGAGAGACACAGCAAGCTGTGGGTTCCCATTGCTTCACTGTTCTGGCTGGGGCAGAAAATGGCTTTTGGGGGATCCAAGGAAAAGAAAAAGGAGAGGAAAATTGTGGTCTGAGCACTAAACTTGCATGTGAGACACCTGATTTTTAAGGCTTTTTATTTCCACCATGGCCTTTATGGGATCTTAATAGGGCATTCAGGTTTTCTGTGCTTCATTTCCCTGTGAGTACATCCAAGGTGTTTGCACCACCACTACCCACAGCGATATTATGAAAATAAATTGTTAGACTTAAAGCGTGGGGTTTTTCAGCTGCCATTGCATTAGGTTTCTGTAGGTAAGAAAGGAAAACTTTATAACAAGACTCTTACAAGGACTGATGCAGACCCAGATCTGGGGATCTGTGTACTTTGGATACCCCAGTATTTCCCTGGTGCCGTACAGATGTGCATCCAATAGGCTTGGCAGCACTCTGAAGTCCTTGTTTCCGTGGTTTTGCCCTGCTGCAAATATAATTGACGTGAAATGAAAATGTAATTTTTTTCCCCTGTGCACTGCAAAGAAAAAAGCCAACAATCTCAAGGTAAATAATTTCCTAATCAATAAGTTAATCTGTTTAAGTGGACCTCTTTGGTGCACTGAAAGAACCCAGCTTCTGCAAGGCTCCAGGATACCTCAAAAAAACAAGTCTAGAATCATCGGCACTGCCGGCCACTAAATAACATGGCCCCTTGCTGCCTTCTTAGCACCTGAAATACAGGTATTCCCTAGGATGTCCTGCCAAAGAAGTGTGTGGCCTCTGGCTCTTGCACCACCAGATGTCTTGAAATGTACATATTCCAGCCACAGCAAACCCCAAGCATGCAGCGGGCCGGCGCTGCACCCCACACAGCTACAGCAATGGATAATCAGAGGTTTCCAAACTCCTCTGCAGACAGCTGGCAGCTCACACCTTGCTCACCCCTCCTTATTTCCAACTCCTAATTTGCAATTAAATGCAACTAAAAATACAGTAAACACTCTGCTCACAGTTTTCCATACAAGTCTGTCAGGTGGCTTGCTGCTGCTGCTGCTGCTGCCATTTGGTAGTGAGTGGAGTGGGTCTGTGCCGTGAGCGGGTGGCTGGGTGGAGAGCTGCCCATGAGGCTGGCTAAGATGTGGTTCCCACTGAGTGCTCCCACAAATACCAGTTCAGCATAATGCAGCTGGTGCTAACTGGCATCCCTGTAGGTGGTCTCTGTAGTGGGGCCAAGATGAAATGTGGTGTGAAGAAAGAACCGAGCACTTTCTCTCGCTAAGGGGAGTTCCTCCAAGGGAGAGTGAAGGTGTGTGAGGCAGAGCTCAAGATGCAACTGCTGCAGCAGATCTGCAGTTAAAGCATGTTCTTGTCCAGGGCTTTGGCAATGCTGGAATCCACCAAAATACCCAGGATGAATAGAAGACCTGGCAATTACGTTTGACTGGTATGAAACGCATTCAGCTTGCTTTCATTCATTGCTCCAAAATGTGCAAGCAACTTTAGTTAATATTGAATGTGCTTTGTAACCCAAATAATTTCCTACTATGCTAAAGAAAGTAGCATATTGAGAATACCTCACCCAGGGAGACGTTTCTTAGCCATTCCTTGGCTAGTGTTTCTCGTACCAACTGTGTAGAGGAGAAAGCTACTCCAATTTGCAAATGCGGAACACTGAGCAACCTCCTTTCTCAATATATTTAACATGCAGAAACCATTGTCATTATGGATGAGGGAAACAAAGTACTTAATTGAAGGAGTTCAGTAAATACAGCAGCAGTGAGACCACTCCTGGTTAGGGCATAGGAAGCCTGCCCAAACAAGCAAACTGTGTGCCTTCAATTAATGGTTTCACCCATTATTGAAATGGAGTGAATCACTCATCTCATGTAAACGCCTCCTTCTGGGGTCAAACTCTTCATGAAATCAAACCAGCTGCCCCACAGCCCTCAGGCTCTGTCTTTGCTGGAGAAAGGATTGGTTTCAAGGGGCCTGTTGTGCAACCAGAGAGGTTGCAGTGGGATGCTGGAAAGTCTCCCACCTGACCCTTGAAGTGCCCTGTTTGTAACTTTTGGGTATTAGCGTTTCAACACTGCTTCCCATACAAAATTAGTTCTAATGTGTCCTATTTCATTAAAAGGTCTTACTAGACAAAAGATGTTGGAGCCCTTGATGAAGCATGGCAAGGTTTTTCACACCTTGAGGAAGGAAGTGTTGGCTGCCACTACTCGTTCCAAGGCAAGATCAGTCTGTGCCATACCTCTGGTAGGCTGCTGCATTTACAGTTACTTACCTCAAGGTAAAGAATTAACTTGTTTTGCCAGAGATTACGTAGCTTAAAAATGTCATTCACATGAGCACAGTCCTGGTAAGAGATGAATTTTAAGTGTCAGACTTGGCTAGCCAATGACTTCTCTATTTATTTACCTCAAAGCCTGTGGGTGTGGGGTGTGGAGGCAGTCCTTGCTTTTGTGTGACACGAGGGTGGCTCTTGGGGATCACTGCAGCAGCATTACCAGAGCCCTGCTTGCAAAAGACACTGGCAGAGGGAGAAGCTAGAGTCCCTTAGTGGGCTGATGCTGGGACACCTCCAAGATTGGCAAAATAGCTTGTTACCTGCAGCATCAGACTATCTGCCCACAGTCCAATTGTCTACTTGCCAGAGTGTCGAGAAGGCAGAGCCAGCCAGAGCATCTGGTGCCTGTGTCTGCTTTTGGAAGGTGGGAGAGGTCCTCTTGGAAGTAGCAGTCAGTGCCTCACCCCTTAGTGCCAGCAAAAAAGGCAGTGGCTTGCCAGAACTCTCTTCATGCTTTCTTGGCCAGCCAAATCCTACCCCTTCCCCTTGCAGGAACTACCCAGACCCCACCCCTCATCCTTGGGCAGCAAAATTCAGCTCTGCCCACACACTGCTTTGAGCCGGCTGTGAGTGAGTGAGTGAGTGCATTGTGATGGGCGAGAGGTAACAACTCCAGCCGGTGCCAAGCTTGCAGATCTTCCAAAGCCACTGCTGTGAGTCGAGACTTGACGTGCTGGAGTGCAGCTCAGGTTACTATAGCAAATCCTCAACAGTTTCCTGCCTAGCTGAGTCTTTTGGAGTCTGAAGCACTGTAACCTCATAAAAGCTGGAAAAAGCTTGAACTCATTCAAAGATTATTTCACACCACCTACAGCACTCTATGAAGTCAGACATGCTGTAACATGTAATTAACGATGTGTTTGGTGGTGAGTCACTGAGTAGTCTAGCAAGCTCACCTTCAACCAGTCTGTGTGTGGGAGTCCTTACCCAGCAACACACCCAAACTGAGCATTTTAATAATTTACCACATTCTGAGCTTGGAAGAGTAGTTTTTGTTGCTTAATTAAGTAATTAAAAAAGAAATACTTAAAGGCTTTGCTACCTGTTAGGGAATGAACCTCCCTAGGGAATAAACATGAAGAAGAAGGTGGGGGAGAACCCCAAAAATCTGTTTGTAATACTATTACTTTCTTTGGAGTATCCAAGAAAAAGGTTAAGGGATAGGATACTGCATCTTTATGTTATATTCAACAGTCACTTGATAAGGTACATGAACATTTCTTGGACTGAAATGTGGCATTACCCTTTCCCAACTGCATGTCCTCCCAAACACAAAGTGAGAGCTGTGCTTATTCTTATTTATTCTCTGGAATGTTTTAGGGTTGCAGGAAGAAAAGCAGCATTTTCCAGGGAATGAGCAAAAATGTGCCTGTCTGGCTTGTGACATGGTGGTGGGAGACGTGGTTTCAATTCCCAGTGTAGAGAAGGAAACTGCACTTGCGTCTCAATGTGATCTAGTATCCTCATCCTTTCTCTGACAAAAAACATAGTAAGAATCCTA
The DNA here is from genome assembly GCA_013399835.1 of Leptocoma aspasia. Lineage (NCBI taxonomy): Eukaryota > Metazoa > Chordata > Aves > Passeriformes > Nectariniidae > Leptocoma > Leptocoma aspasia. The sequence continues at coordinate 506,811 of VXAX01005444.1, read as the reverse complement.
GTGAAGAGCAAGAGTTGGACAAACTTGCATAATACTTCTCTGATTACTTTTCCAGCCTCCAACTATTTTCAGCTCAGGGGATTTCCTGACATGAATGAGTGAATATGATTTGTGATGCTTTAGTAACCTTCAGTGCATCATTCTTCTAAGTGCTTATCTAATCTCTCCTTGTACGTATCCAAACCTTTTTCTTCCACAACAACAGCAGCAACAAACTCCACTGACCATCAACATGTTGCAAGAATTAGGCCTTTCTCTTTCTTTTGAACTGGCCTCTGACAGTTTTGTTTGGTGCTTCCCAGTTTTTGTGGTGGAAATGACCATGTCAGCCACTTCCTAACTGCCTGCTCCAGAAATAAGCAGTTCAGAAAGCATAATTTCATGTGAATTTAAGACCTCTTTAGCCTGCAAGCATCTAATCTAATCTGCATTCTTGCCCAATCCCTCAGCCCTGTGAGGACCATATGCAACTCCCCACTGGCTGCTCCTTTCCCCAATACTCTTTTAGTTGTGTATTCTCAGGAAATTTTCTTACTTCACTGCTGTGCCAGATTGATCACAGATAGGTTGAAGAGCACATGTCCCAGCCTCACCGGTGGGGTGCCTCTGATGTGAGCACTGACCACCAACACCTACCTTCTGATGCCTATCTCGACCTGTCCCAGCTCATTCAATATTACTTAACACTGCTGGGATCATAGCCAGGTGTTGCAAGCCCCCATTCAGGGAGTGCAGCTCATACCTGGTCCTTGGCTAGACTTCCCCCTTTCTAGGCACACAGTGTGATGCTGTATAGAAGTGTGAGGCAAGCAATGCCTAAAATAACTAAAATCTTTTGAGGAACGCAGCTTATCCCCCCATTTGTTACAAATTCATGGAGATGTGCAGGTGTTCAGTGAAAGAAGACACCAGTGGGACTGTTTATGCCGTGCAATAGGGAAAAGCAATAATCACACATACAAGTGAAGCTTTGAATTAGGGAAGTGCAGTATTTGGAAATAGGGTGTTTTATCAGAAAAAAAAAAAAAAGCACAGGAGACTAAATGATACTCGAAATTAGCAGCAGATTATGGGCAAAGCATGCAGATCTGCCCACATCTTATTGAAGTGTAAGTGATATCCCTGTTCCGGCAATTAGCCAAGTGCCACGGGAGAGCGCAGCGCTGGATCGGGCAGCACAAGCCTCTGGCACGGCCAGGCTGCTCCAGCTGCCTGGGAATTAGCATCCTGCCACAGGGATCTCCTTCACGCTCCGGCGGCGGGATCCGCCGTGCCTGAGCCGGGGCTGGGGCGGGGGCTGGCTCCTTCCTGGATGGACAGCCAGCCTCATCCATTCATACAAAACACTCTTGACCTGGGCAGCTCTGCCAAAGGAGGATTTTCCCTATGGAAGAAGCCCAACGCTTTTTATTCAGTGCCCTGCATGGCCCTAGTGTTTTTTCTTCAAGGCTGAGTATAAAGAGCCACCTGCAACCCTCCTTGTGCTGGGTCAGTGACACACACAGGAGTGAATGTCCCTTAAGGGAAGTTAATCCATAGGTGGCTCCAATGGCTGGTGATGGCTGTAAAGTCCTGTTCCTGTCCCACATCTGATGTCCCCAGCACAGGGCAGCTCTGATCTACCCCTGTGGTTCCACTCCTGGCTCTTTGCCCTGCTAATGCACCAGTGCCAATTTTCAGCACCCCTCCCTCACCCGGTTCTGATGGAAACAGCTCGTGGAGGCTGCCCATACCCCCCTCTTCATATATTTTTCCTTCCGCACCACACGAATTTTCCAGATGTGGCTGCCACTAGAAATACGCAGCTGAATGAGCACTTGTCTGTGGGTGACTCATTCTCACCCTGTGAGGGGCTCTCTGCAGGGTGTGGATGTGAAGTCTCACTCCCTCCTTGGACAGCCTGCAATGATGTCAAGCTCACCATGGTGAAAAAAAGCCTCCTGCTCTGCTCAAAGCAGCAGCAGCCAACTTCTGCTGCTCCTCATCTAAAGCATATGTGGAAAAAGAACAACCTGATAATGGTTTCCAGTTACATCAGGATGGTGACTCCCCCTTTTCCTGCTGATGCTTGGGAGGAGGTCGCTATCCACTCAAGTTTTGTGTTCTGTGTCAAAAGATGGGGAACACACTTCTCTATGTCTCTGTGTAATGTTTTTTTTTTCCATGAGGACAGGAATAGGAACTGCAGAAAGGAAGACTTGAGAGTATAGTAGAGGGAAAGTGGAGTTACAACTAACACTGAAGAAGTTTTTAGGTATTTGTTTATACAGAGTAATATCTAATACTTCAGATGGTTGCAAACATCTACTCTTTATTGTTCCTCAGTACAATCTTTTAAAGTCTTAATCTTACATATATTTCACTTGTGCATCTTCTCTACCCTTTTGTAATTCGTTAGTGCATTTCAGCATTCTATATCTCATTACTTTCAATACTATACCTGTCTTACACAGTTATAACCCATTAGAGATAAAACTCAGCTACAACCCCACTCCCAATTACTACAAGTTGTGTGCCTACAACAAAGTTTTGTGTTCTGTGTCAAGAGATGGGGAACACACTTCTCCATGTCTCTGTGTAATGTTTATTTCCATGAGAACGGGAGTAGAAACTGCAGAAAGGAAGACTTGGGGGTGTTTTGTTTTCCTCTCAAAGGCATGGGTGATGTGATGGGTGGTCCTCCTCTGGTAGTGCTGCATTGAAGTCTGCTGAGCATTGGGTTGTCTGAGTTTGTGTGTGTTATTGTGCTATTTCTTGCCCTGGGCTGTGGAAGCTGGACTAGCTCTGTACATTGGCATGAACATCCTAGGAAATGTGGGAAAATTCTGTAAGCTCAATAAGTCTTTTTTTGGTTGAGGCTTTTGTGGGTTTGCTTTTCTAAGAAGGCTTGGAGAAATTTTGTGCTTGGGTTTTTGGATTTTTTTTAATAGTTGGTTTTTGGTTTGGGGTTTTTTTTAATATTTAGGCAGAATCTCAACAATATAGACCAGACCACAATGGGTCAGAGAAGTAATGCATTCAGCAAGGCAGTAAAACAGAGCTCCTTGAACAAAACCATCACTAATTTACAATAAGTTATGCAGTAACTTATGCATCACTGAGTTATCAGGAACACAGTGGTCACTGCTCACTTTCTTGCAGACCTAAAGCTGGTTACCAGAGCCCATGGTTTGATGTCATGATTTCACCTGAACTTTCTTTTTTTGCTTTGCTTTTCTTTTTAACTCACCAGCTTTTTTTCCACCCATATCTGCCCCTCTAAGGGTATGAGGGGATAGTGTGGCCAAACTGCAATCAAAGAAATATTTTGAGAGTCCTCTCAGAGCTGTTTAAGGAATCTGGGCCAGCTATGAATGCCGGCTTTATGCAGCTCAGTTTTGAAGTAGGAGTGAGTCACTAAAAAACAATCTGTGCTGTCTCCATGTTCAACTTTGACTTTGCTAAGAGAAAGAAAACAAACTCAGTCCTATTCACCACTGAAATACACATTGATCCTTTAATCCTCGGGGAATCATTGGAAGCTGCTTCCTCCTCCTCGAAAGAATCGCTGTATTGATGCAACGTTTAATTGTGCAATTACACGCCTGCGTCCTTCTCCCGGGCTTTGCAGAGCAGGGCTCTGTGGCTGGAATGCTAATGGCAAAGCCACTGATACCATCTCGTGGCACAGGCAGCCTGAATGCAGCCTCCCGGCTGGCAGCACCCCCTAGGTACCTGCCTCCACGGTCTGTCCCAGGCTTCTCAGGCAGGAAATCAAAGATGGGAATTGCTGCTGAGCAAGGACTGGAATTTGGGCTGGAGCCCAAAACTGTGGCCCCTGTTGGTTTGTTGTAGCTGCCCTTGGTGAAAGCAGGAGGTTCCAGTGCCCAGTCCCTACTTGGGGGCTGTGGCTGGCAGGTACCAGCTGGGATTCTGCTCAGGCTCCCTGTCTGTGAGCTGAAAATATGCCTGCAAATGCCTGGCCAGTGGCCTCTCTCCTGCTCCTGGTCCACTGCCTGATGCCTGCATGCTGCACATGCCTTTGTGGGATTGAGTTTGCACGGAAGCTTTGCTGAAAGCATTGCTTCAAAGCTACTGTGAAATGCTCTGCACATGTATTTGTACATATGGATGTACCTATATACACCCACACATACTTGTTTGGCCAAGCCCTGCTTTCCAAGAGCTACATTTGCTCTAAAGTTTCCCAGGTTCTTCAGATGCTTCACATGTCCCACCTATGACTTCAGGAGCAGGTGACAGGAGTTGGAGAGCCTCTGTGAGCTCTTGCTGTGTTACTGTCATGTCTTGATTCAGAAACTGAACTCTGATTGCATTCATTTGGCTCATACTAATTGACCCTGATGGGAGCAGGTTGTGAAGGAACATGGAGTAGCTCCTCACTTTGCTGCCCATGGGAAGTGTGGTGAAGGTTGGGATTTACCTGCCAGTAAATACAGGGGCTGGTTAAGTGTTAGATGGGAAGAAAATGCAACCCTACTCCAGCTGGCTTTGGATCCTAGCATTTTTTTGGGGTCAATCTGTTTACCAGTACATTACTATGAATGGTTTCATCATCAATTCTGCTTTCCCACCAGCATTAAGGATGGAGTTTCCAGATGGGCAATCTTAGCTGCCACCCACTTGTCCCTTCTCCATGGCCACAGGCTACCAAGTGAGCCTTGCACTGGGGCACACCATGGGTCCTGTAGCAAGTGGCCATCCCACTTTTTGAAACCCTTCAAAACTCTTTAAAAGAATGCTTTAGATGCATCCACCACATTTTACCTATTGGCTTCAGGAAAGTGAAAAGAAGAGGCTTTTGTTAGGTTGTTAAGCAGTGCTTGGCTGATGTTATGGGATCCTGGCCTCCAGGTCCCTCTGCTCATGTTCTCTTCCTGTTTCTCTCAAAGTTTTAAGTCGGGACAAGCTGCAGCTGGTCATATTGGCAAAAACTAGTCCTCCTTGACCCTAGTTCCTCCTAGTCCTAGATTCAAGTTTGCTGCCTGCAGCCAAAATGTTTGCATCCTCCTGAAAGCAGGAGCTTGGGATACATCAGTCTCATGCAGGATAGGAAAACGCGCTTTATTCCTCTGCTTCATGGCAAGGCTGAAAAAAACAAAAAAAAAAAATAGTGGGCAGCTGTGGTCTTAGCTGACAGCTGAAAGGGGCTTTGCTAGCAGAAGTCCTCAGGGAAGACCAAGGAGGCTGCTGACAAAAGTCAGGAAGAGGCTCTCTCTACAGGTTAAAAAGCAGAGGAATTATAAATAACATGCTGAAGTACACAGATAAAGTTACCCAAGTTATTTTGACCATAAAGCCCAGGACAGTAAAGGCCCTTAATCTCTCATTAATCAACAAGAAGCTGGAAGAGGCCGTACAATGAGCTCAGCTGCCAAAGCTGCTGTGCCCTTTTGCTCCATTTAATTTAATTGTATTAGTCCTGCCCGCAGCCTTTGTTCTTCCGCCCGGCTCAGGAAATCTGCTGCTGGGTTTGGCAGGGCTCACCCTGGTTCCACATGGCTGGTTTGTGGACAGCCAGGAGGGATGAGAGGGAGAGCAGGAAGGGGAAGAGGATGGGAAACAGTCCCACGGGAGCAACCTGCTTGATGTACTTCATTTATCTTAATAGTGCCACTGCATCCCTTCCTGGTGAGGCTTCCTCCTGATAAGCCAAACACAAAACTGAACGCAAAAGGACTCTGGCTGATATCAGCAGAGATGGGAGTCGTGTTTAAATTTTAAAATAAAAAAACAGAGGAGCCACCACCAGCCAGCTCTTGTTCAGCAGGTGCTACCAACCCAGCAAAGCATTCCTACCACCAGCTCCCTTGGTTTTTGTCATCTCTCTTAAATGAGCCAACAAACAAATGCAAAAGGTGGTTTCCAGGACACAGGTGAGTTATGTCAAATTTCAGCATTTGTCCCTGCTGAAGGATGAGACAGCAAAACAGCTAATTGGAGGGTGTACCTTCCTCACCTTTCCATCAAGGAATGACAGTGCTTAATGCGTGGAAAAAGATGGAGCACTTACAGAAGGATGTGCTTGGGAAAAGGGATTTTCAGATTACTTTGCTTCAGGCTTGTGTGGGAAACACAGTTTTGAGCTCCATATTTTACTGGATTTCTCTGATTTCAGCAACCAGCCGTATAAAATTCCACAAATTAGTTGTATCAAGCCCAAGTTTTCCCAAACATGTAAATTGTCAAGGTTCTCCTCTCCCTTTCACAGCAGTGAATTAACAGTCCTATGTTTACAGTGAAGTAAGCACAGGGCATTGTTTGCTTATAGTTTTACAGAGGGATCCTTCTGTCATTGCTTACTTGGATGTGGAGAGTAAAACATATTTACTTTGGTATGTGGGATTCTGGACAACCTCAGGAAAAAGTAGGGCTGGAAAGGAAATTTTTCTGGCTGATGAAAATTTTGAGATGTGTTTTTTACATATAAGAATGAAAGCTTGAAATAGAGAAACTCCCAGAAAAAAAAAAAAGCCAACGAAAGAAAACCCCAAACAACCCCTCCACACACACACATTTATCCAGCTGAAGCTACTTATTTTGGTTATTTTATCCTTTTTATTTTCTTAGTAAATTTACTTTATGTTGCAATGCAAAGTAGAAATTCTGGATGTCTTGGATAAAAACTTTTGTCCACAAATTTGATTTTAATAGTTTGGGAACTGCTTGGAATATAAATTCATTTTAGAAAGTGGCAATCTGCTGCACTAAAAATGAAAAGTAATGATCCAGTAAATGACTAATTTTGTGGTCTGAGTTAATTAGTGAAGCAGCTTGGCAGATAGAAGGCAGCAGGTCTAAATTACTGTGCTAAGTCCTTTTGCAGAAAGATACTATCTGGTTTTGTTGTTTTAATAATAACTAATGAGAATTAAAATATTCAGCTGGGACTTTTGGTGTTACTATTAGCGGGAATATATGTGTGTGTGTGTGTGTGTATGTATTTATATTTGTTCTTTGATGCTTTTCTTGCTTGTTTGCATCTCAATCCTTGACTATCTTGCTCTATGACTTAAATAATACTCCAGAAATTATTCAGACTGTGCCTTTGTCTAGCATGGAGGAAACTTGAGGCTTTTACAATTGGTGCTGCTGGTTATTTAATGAAAAAACATACACCATAGCCTGACAAGGAAATCAGCAGTAAAAAAACAGGCAATAAGCAGTCTCTCATTAGCATGCTCACAGGGAGCATCAGCTGGGGGCTCACAGCTCACTTTTACATCTTATTTTTGGCAGCACAGATTGCACAGGAATGCAGGGATGGCACACTCACCTCCAAGTCTGCATCGATCTGCAAAACTTCAAAGCCTTCTCTGGTGAGATCCAGGCATTACTTTGCTGAAGTCCAAAATGCTTAAATTTTGATGCCTCCGAGGCACCATGGTGGTCACTTCGTCTTGTGCCCTACAGGACACCAGCGTTTGGTGTTTCTTCTGGGCATTTCCACCCCAAACCTGCTTCCTGTGGTTGGTTTTAAGCACATGTTTTAGGAAACCCTACAACTAACTGGGTTCTCATTATGGGGGAGACTTTTAATGAGCTGGTTTAGTGGATAATTTCTCTCACTATTAAAACAAGCTTCTCTCTTTGTTTTCAGCTTAACTTCCTTCATCAGTTTCAGTCTTCCAGGCCTAGACTTTGCTCTACTGTGTTTGTCAAAATTAAAGCCCTTTAGAGTGTGGAATCTTCCCATATATCCTTAAAGACTAGGAGGAGTAATTTCCTAATCTTCTCTTTTAAGACAGTAATAATTGAGGACTAATTACTGGCTCTATTGACTTTTTCATGTTTATGTTTTTTAGATAAGTTGTAATTGTTCCTTTTTATCATTGTACAACTGTAGTTAATAATTGCTGTTCACTGTGCCTACATCCAAGGACTTGGCCCTACTTCTGTTAAAGATTCAATGTTTGGGGCTCTGAGGGATAGTTGAAGTTGGTTTGGTAGTTGATATTGGTTTGGTTTGGGGCACCTTTGGAGAAAGTAAGTGCATCTGTCAAAATGCTGTTTACCTTCTCAGAAGGTTTTGTAATCGTGTTTCTATTTTTAATGCCTCCTTTTCAAATTGTATCATCTCTCTGGTGGGTTTAGTTCTGCTAGTAGGTATTATACCATCCTTAATCACCTTGAGTACTTTCCTTAACTTCATTTTATTTCACTGAGAAATTTCAAGGAGTGAGACGATACTTAAATGAATGAAACTGGGGATTAGACAGGGATTAGATGGATTCTAACAAGCAGATGCTGTGCTTTCTGTGGGAAGATTTCTAAGCTTCATTAAACCAAGAAAAGCTCTTTTCCCCTGACACTTGGAGATTTAAAAGCATTGTATTATACCCTATTATTAATAAAATTATGAACTATCTTGATAGCAATAGCCATCTTCTGGTGAAATTTCAAACTGTGGTCATATCCAAACCATCCATGAAAGGATGTGAGTTCTTTTAATGCCTTGTGTACTGTGACTTGAAGGGGAATTGTTCCTCATCCAAATGCCCAAGCCTTTGAAGGGTGGAGGTATAAATACCTTGTTTATGGTATTTATCCAGTTACCTCTATTTTTTCTGTTTGCAGTGTTTATGTTCCTGCATATGTTGGGCTGGTGGGAAGTCTCATCAACACCCTGATAACAATGGTTTGGATCCCTTCTCAGACTAAACCAAAGTCAGACCATCATGTGACAGAGCACAGTGAGTATTTTGTGTTTCTGATAAATAGTACATGAAAAGGGGCAGGGGACTGACATGCTGCAAGAACTGCTGAAGGACCTTGCAGTTAATTTAAGGGCAAAAAGGTCCCAGCCTTGAGATGCTGATGCTTCAATGTCTAAGCTGAGCTCATGGAAGAGGATTATTCCAAATATATTGATCACTTTGCCATGTAGAATTGCAGTCTTCCAGCCCAGACTTGTGTCTCAGAAAAGGTGATTGTGGACCCCTTGCTGGGTGTTAGTTTGGTCTGACAGGGGAGGAAACCCCACTGTCTCAGAGGGTTCCTCCACATGCAGACCTGGCACCAGCTCCCAACCTCCTGCCCAAAGCACAAAGCTGGTGCAGCAGAGATGTGGTTTTTGGGTGGTGAACCTGAGCAGAGTCTCAGAGTTTCCTGCTTTCTACCCTTAACCTGTATAAACAGAACATTAACCCATATGTCATCCTCTGCAGGCACATCACAGTCTGGCAGCTTGTTTAGCATCAGAGAAATCCTGCGCCTGATGGAGTTTCCCGGAGTCATGGAAGTTTTCCTAGTCAAGGTCTTTGCTGGACTTCCCACAGGTAAATCTCACCCATTACCCATGATTGCTGATGTATTTAGAATAGGATGACATACTCTGTAGACCAGGCTTGTCTCAAGTTACTAAAAGCACTTTGCTTTTGATCACAGAGCAGTGAGGATTCACCTCCTAACTTGATGCTGGATGCTTTCAGGCAGTCTCATCTACACAGGGTCAAAACCCTGGGACTTAAATGGCCAACATACTATTTGTCATAAGCTGCATCTGGGAGTTTTGGCAAATCATTTAATCTCTCCATCCCCCTCACTGCAAATGGTTTTTTCCTCTTGTCTGTCATTTCTCTTTGGGCTGTAAACTCTTCAGAGCAGAAAATTGTTTGTCTTCTGCCAGAAAAACTGAGGTCCTTCCTGATTTTACTTAGTGATTTTAAGTTGTACATGTATCCTAACCTTTTTCCCAGCAATTAAAAATTATAGATGGATGAGAAGGCCAAGCTGCACACAGGGGACCCACAGAATGTTTCTTCCCTTGCACATTGATGGGGATGCTTGTTCTTCTCTTCCTTATATATTCTGCTGGGGAGGGTTTTGTGTCATGGTAGGAACTCGCTGATACCTCAAATCTTTCCAAAACTCATCTCTCTCCCTACTCCCTCTGAGTCAGTTGCTGTCCTGGCATGGTTTATATCTCCCTGTTTGCCTGACTATGTGTCTCTGGCCACAATTTAATAATCTTCAGTTCTGCCTACCTTCTAACTTCTTTCCCCACAGACTTGACTAAGACAAGCTGCATGTCATCCTTGCCAGCAATGTGTAAGCACAGGGTGATGATCTCTGCCCTTCCACAAACAAAGCCTTCACGGTTTTTCCCAGTCAACCCAAAAAGTGCAGTTTCCCTTGATGATGATTTCAAGAACTGAGTTTCATGCACACCATAACACGTGTGTATCATGCATCTGAACAAGCTAAGGCACTTCCCTTCCAAACAGGGAACATAACTTTTAGGCTTTGCATCTTTTTCCAATTCATTTTTGTCTGGAGAAGCCCTTGAAGTTTAAAGAATATGAAGCATGACTTACAAATTAAATGCTAATTTGTAAACTGTAAATTCAGTTTACAAATGAAAGTAAATTTGGCTGTGGAGTGTGGCTGAATTGGAAGGGGATGGCATTCCTGGGCTTGATCAGGCTTATCTGTTATTCTTACTATATCTCTGGGGGAACAAGTCCAACTGGAGCTGGAAGTAAAGGATTTATGCGGTTTCTTTTCCTTGCTATGTGTAGCCCGCACTGGCTGAGATCAGTAATGCCAGTTGGTCTTACCCCTGCCACTGGAGACAGGATACAGTCTCAAACCACTGCTGGCTTGACCTAACAGTGCATTTTTTTTTTTTTGGTCCTTACAATAAACAATATTTTGTTTATTGGACAATAAACTTCTAAAACTGTACTCTAAAAAGTGTATAAAATGACAGCATTTCACAGAATGAGACAGATGGTTTAAAAGGGTTTTCTTAGCTGATTCGGAATAATTTCTCATCTTAAAGTAGCATTCATTTCTCTTTAAAAATACCTGAGACTGCATCCATGTGAGCTTTCCACAGTAATTTCCTGTGTGCTCTCTTTTTTCCAAAGCCCAGGCAAAATGCACTTTGCTGTAGACATTCCTGCCAAAATGCAAATTCCTGCCTGTTACAGAATCCGTTCTTCTTTCCCCGTGCAAAGCAAAAATGCTCACTGAACCGAAATAAACATCTCCTGCCCAAATCTGCAAGGCAATTTCTAGGCAAAGGGGACGGAGACAGTGAAGCTGGGATTTAAGGCAGGCTAATGGTCTGTCACTGAATGCCTGGGAGTGTTTCTGTAAGGGTAGGAGAAGGTTCACTGGAGGGATTCCTGCTGTAGCACTCACACTGCAGTGAGGAGTGATTAAAATCCTAGTGACTTCTCTTTGCAGGTCTCTCTTCACTTCAGGTCACTGACCAAACTGGTGGCAGCTGAAAGGGGATCTGGCCATCATTAATTCTCTGCAGCTCACAGCTGTAGGCTGAGCTCCTCATGAGCTCATTTACCTTTCATCTCCAAGCTGCAACTGTATAACTAATTAGATTGCCCAAATTACAGACCATTCTCTATTTACTTTGTAAATAAGTTTGTGATATACAGCAAAGAAAATCTTTTGTTCCTTATGGATCTCATTGTTGTCTAAAATTAGCTTGTTTGAGGCTGAAAGAACCTCCCAGGGAGGGCTGCAGAGCTGGGAACCTCCTCCCCGTGTTGCATAAAAGCAGACACACAAGACTGGGCTCTGTGCCTGTTGCAGGAAAGGAGATGCCAGGGGTTGGACAGGCAGCAGGCAGCTCCAGCACAGCTGAGTTACCTTCTCAGCTGCCCTGGGAAAAGAGAGCCTCACTGCATTGTGGTAGATAAGAGACAGAAAGAAAAACAAGAGGATAAAAATATCAAACGTAACTCTCATTGACAAGAAATCACCAGGGCCTTGAAAATACTGATAAATAGCTGCTTGTATGAATCTTTGGCTGCCTAATCCCTTTGGAAAATCTGGTTTCAGCATGATTGCTTTAGCACCTGCATCCCGTTTTTTAAAGGATTTTCTTTCATGTGTTGAGCAGCGTTTTGCAGTGAGCCCTCGGGCTCTGCATCCCATCCCATCCCATCCCATTTCCAGTCCAGCGTAGGAGGGCTGTGATGAGCTCCCAGAGGCTGTGCTTGCCTTCTCACCATCTTGCAGTAGGGATTGCTAAACAAACTGGCCCTCCAAAACTACAGGCTGCTTTCAGACATGTCACTTCTTTTTTTTTTTTTTTTGAAAATAGGGTTTGCACTCCTGATTTTCCTTGGTGCTTTTTGTCATCGTTACTGCATCTCACAAATCATTTCCCTGCTTTCTGCAAGATTAGCTTGCCACACTGCTACCTAAGAGCATAACCTTTGTTACTCAACCCACTGATGCCAGGTTTTCTAAGGAGTTCACCCTTTTCTTAGATGTGCTCAAAAAAGGCGAGGCTTCTGAGGGTACTTTATGCTATTTTCCTTTTTTTTTTTTCCCATGTTGAGCCTGTCATCATGGACTGAGGCTTATCATTATTTATGTGGCTGCACTCAGCTGACCTGGAGCCTACCCAGCCAGGAACCTGCTGAGGTCTTTGTAAGAAATGCTTGTTCCAATGAGCATAACATCTTTTTTCAGTTCAATCCGAGGCTCGCCTTGTGGGTCTCATCAAGAAATGTGTTACCAGTGGGAGAGACCACCTTAGTTTCTGAGAAAAGAGAGGCAAGGGGGTCTCCCTCCACCAGGTAGCTTTAAGGGACCATGCAGGCACAGGAGGTGACACCCATCTGAAAACGAGACCTTTGCATCTCCAGGGGAGCTGTGCAATGTATAATTCTAAAATTAAAGAGCACAGCCTATTCCTCTGCTCTAAAAGAAAGCAGCTTGTTTGGAGGAGAAAGATCCAAATCTGTCTTAACTTGATGAGGGACTTCGAAGGGGAGAGGAGCTGTAGAAACTGGAGTGCAGTACCAGAAAGAAGCATGAGGTGTTTAGGAAGGCTGAGCCCCTCCTGACTCCCTACCTGCAGTGGGGTGCAGGATGAAGGGCGAGCGTCTCCTTCCATCTAATCTTCCTACAAGTGAAACCAAGTGTGTTTTTTCTTTCATTTCGTCACGTGTGCCTCTTATAAACATGTGCAACCCTGTTGCCTGATTTGGGTGTTGTGAGTAAATACTGGTATTTCCATGTTACCTTAAACTGGCTTGAGCTGAGAGTGATTTCAAAGTAACTGGGTAACAACAGGGTGCTCTCCGTGGAGGGGTGTGGCAAAGCCGTAGATCTTCATGAGCCCCAGCTCACAGGCACCTTCTCCACATAACCAGAGAGCAGAAAAGCAGGATGCCCTTTCAGCCCCCCATCCCTCTCTCCCAACCCCATGGAGCCAGCTGGGGTGCAGCTACTCCTCTTAAGGGGGAGGGTGTGTCTCCAGTGGGATTCAGGTTCAGGTAGCAGGTTCTGGGATGATGCGCTGGTGCTCCCTCCAGGCAAAGGCTTGGGGTGCCTGGAGGGAGGTCCTTGTTGCTGCAGGTGCTGCACTGGTAGCACTGGGGTTGGGCTGCTGGATGCAATGGAGCTGTTCTTGTTCATTAAGAAGCAAGTCCTCCACAGTGTTTTAACAAGCAATTGGGAATCACCCTCTTCATCCTTCCAGGAAAAGCTGGCAAATCCTCCCCATGCCATGTCACTTTGCCAGGCCGCCAGCTGTCTTCTCAGTCCTCACACATTGCTTCCTGGATTCTGTTTTTTTCAGGAAGGAGAGGAACATGGCTCCCCTTTTACCCAGTCTTTATAACTCAGAGGAAAGGCAGGACTACTAAAAGTCATCTGGTTTCTTCTTTCCCAGAAGGATCAGTGATCTCTGACAGGCCCATCATGGGGTTCTCCACACACAGAGAGCCCAAATTTCCTACTCTTTTGGTCCATCTCAGGTGCACGAGACACTAGGGGAAGCAGCAGATTCTTACTCCACACCACACTTGAAGTGCAGTGTTTTGACATAGTATTTTTAATTTGATGGCTCCCTCTGTAAGACTGCGAGCATGTGCAAGCATGCCTGTATTTGTGTATGTTTGGCAGTGGGGAAAATGAATGCTATTGTATTTTCATTTGAGATTGAGTGAACTTTCTCTGTTACACTTTCCAGAAATTGCCTCAATTGAAAAGCAGACCTGGTCTGTGCTCTGTCTGTCCACACTTTCCTGACTGCTTGTGTTGACATTGCTATCAGTCCACACAAGAGATTTTTCACGTGCCCCAGACATCGTTGCTGAGGTGTGCAGTGAAACCACTGCATTTTGGCTGATGTCACTGGGCTGTTCCCCACAGTGAATATCTGAAGTCAGGCAAAAGGGGTGAGGAATCCAATCAGATTATTTTTATGGTTACAGTCTTGTCTGAACAAATGTTTTCTTGCTGTCTTAATGGTTAGCCTGGCTTCAGTGATACAAATATTTACCAGTTTATAATTAACAGCTGAAACTACAGCCTACATAGTCACATTATTTAAAGATGAAAGTAAGGGGGATAGAAAAGTTAACATTTAAAGATTAAATTACTACAATAACTTTGAATAGGATTGTGCTCATGTTTATACCCAGTGCTGGCAAACCCAGGGAGAGCTACTGACTTGGAGTGGTGGTGACTGGGAGCAGGGTTTGGGCTATTACATGCAGTGCAAGTGTATTAATGTACTCTTTGCATTAACCCTCCATCCAGGTTTGTTCATGATTATGTTTTCCATCATCTCTATGGATTTCTTTGTCTTGGAAGCAGTGGAGTCTGGATATCTGATGTCATATTTTGGTGTCCTTCAAATGGTAAGTGAAGTGCAAGTCCTCCTCTTAGACAGATTAGCTTGCCACACTGCTACCTAATTCACTATGTTCTGGACACATGCTCTTCCAAATCCACATGCAAATCCTAGCTCTGCCATATGGCATTTAGCTTCAGAAAGAGAAGTGACTCCAAATTTATTCTGTTCCTTGGAATGGGAAGAAATTGGAGCAAGGAGAGTCCTGAAAGCTTTCTTCCCCTTGTCCTGCTCTGTGGACCTTTAAGCTGTAGAGCTAAAATTTCCTTGGACTGATATGTCCTGGGTTTTGTAACAAACCTTACATTGAAGCTAAAGTGCCTTGGCTGAGTTTTTTCCTGGGGCAGGTTAGTTGATTTACACTTATATAGTAGCACCTTGTACACAGACAATCTTACTGGTGTTTTCACTGAAGATCCCTTTAGTGTAGAAGAACTTGTTTTTGCTGCATGGAAACAAGCACAGCAAGAGCAAGCTTGTGATTCCCAAAAAGGAAAAAACAACAACAACAACAACAAAACCCCAAAGCACAGAAAGGTGGGTGATGGAACATGGTTAGGAGACTACCAAAATGGGTAAAAGGGAAAATCAGCTGAATTAGGAGTAATAGGGTCAAAAATATGCAGTGTTGTGTTATAGCAGTGTTCCTTTTGGAGGAAGAGGCTTAATAATTTTGCAAAAAGAGCAGCCTATGGTTATAACCAAGCCCCAAGGTAGGAATGCAAGTTAAGCGATATCCTGAAGGTGAGTGGTCTTGTTATTAAATCCTCTTCATTTCCTGGGCATTGCCACAGAGTTCCTGTGGGATCTGGAGGAACTTCTCATTCGGGGAATGGCAGCTTAAGCTGCTTCCTTTGTGACTTGGATTTGGCATGGTGTTACCAGTCACTTGGGCTCTGGCCTGGCCTCACCAAATCTGGGCATCTTGGTAGAGCAGCTGACAGGCGTGGCTGTACATCAGCAGCTGGATTCTGCAGCATAAACTGGCTGGAGCTGAGGAGATGGTGCCTTTGCCGTGTCCCTCCTGTGAGGGTGGCTTTGGACTAGTTGTCTCTTGGTCCTGTGAACATCTCCAGCCACCTGAATGCAGTCCCATTCAGCCTCTTTGGAAAGAAGGCTTTTTGCCAGTCCACCAGTTTGCCAGTCCACAGTATGGAAACAGCGTGAAAAGTGGTGTGATAAGCAGCTGCTTTCCAAAGTAAGCTTCTGACCCAAACTCCACTGCTTTCAGAGGCTTTCCCTATGTTAGCCTTGTATGGTGCCTCCAAATCAGGATCTGCAGGAATCACTCAGGTTTTAGAGGGGCCAATATCTTCTTCCCCATTTGAATGCAGAAGGACTCCCCACAGCTGGGATTTTAACTTAAGACATACCAGTTAAACCCGTTACATTGGCAGAAATAAAATCTGGAGTTGCAGCACAGCTGTGGCATGCTTGTCTGGAGCTGGGTAACGTGGGCAGTATTAGCTCTTGTAAGGAGTGGCTTTGTGTTGCTAGATGGAGCCTGGATGCTGCTGTTAGGTCCAGGATATCTGTCTTGAGGACACTGCTGTTATGTCTGGAATATCTGTCTGCCTTCACTGCCCCAGGTTAGTTTGGTTGAAACTGCCATAGATAAGGTTACCTTCTCTGCTGTGCTGGGGCACCCCACATAGAGATACAGCCCTGGAAGATATGGGAATTACAGCATCCACTCTGCTTCCTAATGGGTGATTAGATGCCAGTCCTAACCAGGGACCTGACCTTTCCCAGAGTCACAGAGTTTTATCCCACAGAGGCCAGTCATTCCTATTGCCACAATCCAACCCAGCAGGGCCCTGCAGGCTCAGGTGCAGCATCTACTTTGCTGGGGACTCTTTGCCTCGGGACATTTGACACAGAAACTGGCTTTCATCAGCCAGGCAGTTTTCTTTCACACATCCATGCAGTTTCAATCCATATTGCTTTGCCTACTCTACAGGGCATGGCTCTGGACATCAGAAATATAGGAGTGAAATGGTCATAGGGTACAAACTTTTCTTCATGTTGGTGCATTGAGGTTTGCTGTCAAAACACCAAAATAGAAGAGGAAAAAACACTCTATTTTTTTTAAATACCAGGCACCTGATTCTTGGTGAGAGCAAAGCCATCTCACCTGACAGCTTGCAAAGCACTGCGTTTTTGCTTTGTCACTACTTCTTTCTACTTTATCAGTGGCAGTTCCAAACTCTACTCTGGTTTATGCAGGACAAGATCCTCTACTGAACCAAACTAAACTCTCACTCTCTGGCTTTTAAATTATTTTAAAACATTAGAATTCATGTCTTTACTTTCAGGTATCTTGTCTAGAACCACCCAAAGAGATCTCTTGCAGATGGTGTCTGGGTTAATGTTTTAAGGCTGCTTTCTGTTTGGGTTGCTCTAGCAGGCGGGGAATGGAAGTGTGCTGGCTCTGTCCTGCTGCTTGTTTTGCCTAAGGTGACATTTCAGATGGATTTTTTTTCTGCTATACAGTGAATTGATACTGCTGAGATACAAATGCAGATTAAGGTGCAAGTGGATTCCACCAATCTGGATAGGTGAACGATGATTAATATCTGCTGACTGGCTTCCCCATTTCACTGAGTAAATGATAGCTTTATTCATAAGGAATGTAATGTAATTTTCAGTGAATTTCATCAACCAGATAATCAGCTTTGATTTTTTTATTCCTTAGTTTGCCTTTCTGTAAATCATTGTGGGGATTTTCCCATCCTCTTGGACTTGCCCTGAGCCCTTCTCTTAGAGGAAACCTGTCCCCCATGTTTGCATCTCTTCCTGGACTTGAAAAAGATGTGTTTAACGACTTTTATAGCTGGAGGGGACACAAAAGAAATTAAGGGGGAAATTATTTCTTTGTGTTATTGTAGTTTCTATTTTTTAAATTAAATATTCTCAAAACTTACATATTCCTCTTCCAGAAGGCAATGTTGCAGCTCCCTTTCCCAGCCGGATCAGCAATCCCAGGGTGACTCAAATAGTGATGGTGTCTTCCTGCCTTCCTCTCCCACCCCAAGGATATTATGCTCCAATTGCTTAATCTAGTTTTTCAGCTTCCCAACCTCATTTGACCTGCTGTGATGAGAAGTGGCCAACGCACTGTAAGAATCTGTTTCTCCTCATTCCTCTCATTCTAGCCAGCTGCAGAGTACCTAGAGAGGAGATTTTGAGAGGCTTTGAGTCAGTCCACCTAATTTTAAGTAGGCAACTCAAGTTCTTTGCCACTGCTATCTCAAACAGCTCTTTGCATGGGGAATCAGCACAGAAACACAGACCCTGCAGGAGGTGAGGCGTTTGCCCTCTTTGCAGGTGGAGGATGTTAGTTTAGACATACCACTAATTCAGGCATCACCTGAGGGATGCCATCCAGAGCTCCTCAGCCTCACCCCATCCTGTGGTGAGCATCATCTAACAGCAGGGGATATGGGAAAGTGTGGGGCAGGATGAAGTGCAGTGAGGGTGGGAAGGGGGCTCGTGTCTGGGTCAGGACACAGCCAGGCAAGGTCAGAAAAGGGGGTGCGAGAAGGCAGTGAGACAGCATTGAGACAAAGAACTGTCTGATGAGGAAAACAGAGTTGTGGCTTAGAAAATGGAATGTGACCGAGGCTGGAATGGACTGCTGGGGAAATGAAAGAAGCACATGGGGGTAATTCAAACAATACAGATCTCTGCAGTGATTCTTGAAGCACCCTGAAAGTGTGGGGCTGTCTGATGAGCTGGGACCATGCCAGGTGAAGAGAAGTCGTGTGGGAGATAATGAAATGAGGAGAGGAAGGCAGAGACAGCAGGAGAGCTGCCTCTGCACCAGGCAGCCTGCACTGCAGAGATTCCCTTGCTCATGATGTGCTTGAAGCATCTTTATCTGATTACTGGTAGGTCTCCAGGCAAGAGTTATGAGAGCCCGTTAGGGACACAATCCCTCTGTCCTCCAGGGCTGGGCTTCCAGAGTCCTCTCATCTGAGAGGCCACGCAAATGAAATTTCCCTCATAGTGAATGCCTGGCAGTGTGAAATGCCATTCAATCTCCCTCCAGAGAATAATTAATGTCATAATCATTTAAAATAATTTAATTTTGAGTAATGGGCAGAAATATGGGCAGAAATGAGCCTAGACTCCTTATTTTTTTTTTTTTTTGGAGTTTGCAAGTGGGATAGGATGGAGACCTTCCAGGTGTAGTATGTGGCTTGAAAATGCTGCTGGAGGATCAGGCAAGTGAAATATCTGGAGTCCCTGGCTGATATCTCAAGTCACATCTGATGCTTAGATTTCAAACCACGGGAGGGAGTGGGGGAAACTTTCCTTTAAGAACTTTTTCTCAAAAAAAAAAACCAAACCCAAAGCAAAATGCACCAAACAAAACTCTGGGTGGGACAAAGGGGTAGATATTTATAACCCTGAGGATGAAGAAATCATAAGACATCTGTTCTATTTACTGCATTTAAATTTGTATTGTTATACAAACTCCACCTCTAGCTGTGCAGCTTCTGGAGGGACAAGTTGGTGTGGGGTGATCCTGAAAAGATGAGAGAGATTCCTGGAGGAGAGATTTACATTTCGTATCATCTTATCACCAGTCTATCCCTCTCGCTTTTTTTTTTTCTCCCTGCACAGCAAAAGAGATGATTAAAGAGCCAGGGATTTAATTACAGCCAGGTATGCCTCGGGGGAAAACCCACTTAGTGAAAGGACCTTGCAACAACAAACAGAAAGTTCTCCAGTTTCCTCGCTTTGAAGGATTTATATCTGCAGAGGAGGGTGGGTTGGAGAGGGAAAGAAAGAGATTAGGCTGGAGTTTGCAAAACACACCGTCCTCTTCCCCCTGTTTGGCAAAGTGCTGCCTTCAGCAGTTTGGTCCTCACCATCAGCCCTCCTTCCAGTCCCACCTCCCTCCTGCTCCTCCACAAGACCTGACCTACTCCAGCGATTTCTGGCATCGCTGTGTCAGTAAAACAGCTGCCTTTTCCCCCAGCATGGGCTTTGCAGCACGTTCAGCCAGGGCAGAAAGCCCCAAGGTGGTTTGTTTGTGCTGACCCCCGTGGCCTGCCCTAGCAGGTCCCTCCCCAGCCGGCGCTGCTTGGGAACTGCCAGCCGGCACAATTTCAAAGGCGAGATACGGGTCCAGGGCGTGGGAGGCTGCTTCTGATGTGAATCATGCTATCTGTGCTAGGGATGGGGCCCTGCATCTTCCCTACAAGGCTGTACCAGCTTATCTGGCCTGCTGTGTCTGCCTCCCCGACCTTCTCACAGCTTTTCATTTCCAGGCTGTCGGGTGAAAGTGAACCTATTTTGTTGCTGGGTTCTGTCAAGCTTTCAGTCGGTGCTGATGGAAGAATCTTTAGCAACAGCCCCATGTCCTCTGAACGCAGAGGAGCAGCTGAGCATCTGCATAACTCCTCTAACCTGCGCAGGTGAGGTCAGCTCCTTGCAGGTGCCAGTCAGCTCAGCAGTGGCTCTGTGCAGCAAGGCTGGTACTCCAAAAGTCTTCCAAAAACTAGCACCTTGGACTTTCAAATAAAATCTTTCCCATCATGCGAGGAGTTCCTGAAATTTTTTAGAGGTTAACCGTCAAATGGGTAATTGGCCTTTCTGAGCAAATAGGAGCAGCTGTTTTCCCAGAAACCAAATGCAGTGATAGAGGCAAGAGAGTATTTTTCCATGTGATTTGCTGGATCCCAAACAAATCCCCACCTTGATGAATCCAGAAAATGATGAACAGAGATTTGGCTGTTCTTATGCATTTATTGGGAGACTTATTTGCTTTTAAAGAAGGAGAGGGGGGAGGAAAAAAAGATGAGTTAGTTTTTCCTGTGACATATGTACACAGCCACAGGCAGTGCCTGTGATTTCACTTGCAAACAATTTCCTCTCTCTTTTGTTTATTGATGGCAGAAGGCATTCCAGCCAGGTACACTGGCTCTTCCCCGACTTCAAAGGAGGTCAGGTTACAAAGGCAAGCACCATCCAGGCAAAATGAAATGCAGGAGGGTAATGCAGTCAGTCTCAACGGGAGTGCAAGGAAAAAGCCCAGAACATACCAGTAAGAATAAAAATAAGGATAAATTCCATTTATCAGCTACCAGAGCTTGTCCATGGGAGTGGCGATGGCCAAGTCACCTGGGATGTGCCCGCTACCTTCTGGTAAACCAGCAGCACATGTCCAAAATCTTAATGGGAGTGCACATGAACCACCTTTCACCTTCCCAGATGTGCGGCACAGGTGGGTGCTGCTCATGCCAGCCCAGGAGCTCTGCTCAGGGAAAACTACAGACTGGAGGTAATGGGTTTTCAGGTCTAAATTCAGACTGGAAAGTGAGGTCAGAGTTACTGGTGACTAGAAATATTATCTAGTGCCTAAATCAAGGTTCTGTGTCCAAAATCAGGATGATGGGCCTTGCCTGCCTGGGACTAATGGCTGGATCTGCAGCACCTGTGCTGGGGAGGAAGGCAGGCAGCCCAGATAGCCCATGAGGAGACAACCATCTGTACAACCTAAAGATTGCTGCCCAGCCCCAAGGGGAAAGCAGGTGACTTGGGCTCATTCTTGCCCTTGGAAATGGTCCCCTTGCCAAGCTGGTTGATTCAGCAGTGATGTTTTACCTGGCACTTTTTATTGGCCCAGCCCAAGTGGTGGGAAAGCCCATGGGGAATGCCAGCATTGGCACGAGGACCATCCCTCTGCCCTGCTGACTCTGAAGACAGCTCATTCTGCACCTCTCCAGGTCCTGCCTGCTCAGAGCCTGGCTCTGCTGCACTGGTGCATGCTGCCTTCTCACAGGGGCTCGTGTGCAGTGATGGCAACATTTTTGGGAACACCACTCCCATGGCCATCAGAGCAGGGACATTGCTGATGATATACCCTAATGACTCAAGGAAGGGCAGGGACTGGGCTGTGCCTGCACGGTGTATCCCAATAAAATATGCCATTCAAGTCTGGGCAAATTGGGAAATGTTTCCTTTCCTCCAATGGCTCAGCAGAACCGAACTGGGGTTCGGGTGATGCCACCCTTGAGTCAATCCATGCCCTGTGACAAGGTTCAGCCCCCATCCCATGTGACTCAGTACAGCTGTAGGAGGGACTGGGAAGTTGCAAAAAGTTAATGATGATTCTCCCTTTTTGGAGCACTCAGCTTAATGGAGCGTCACTCAGTGGCTTCCCCGCCCACCCCCAGAGTAGGAGCTGCTGGGGCTGGTATCAGCTTCCTCTCATGGCAGCTTTTGGTCAGGATGACTCAGGTCACCCTAGGCATTGTCCAAGCCTCGTGCCACAGCAGGTCCAACAGTGTCCTGGAGGCCTCTTGACAGGTGACATGACCCAGGAAGGACACGCAGAGCCTTGTGCCAGTGTCACGTGGCAGCTGGGCACACGTGAGCCAAGCTCTCAAGCTCCGGCCAAAGGCAGAGACAATGACAAAAAAGGAGGCAGGAGCCAGAGTGTCTTCTTGGTGTGATGTTCCCTCATGACAAAAATCCTTTGTGCTCTGAAGCAAAGTGAAGGGTTGAATTTTGACAGTTTTCCATTCAGTTGTATGCTGTTGGAATTATATTAATTTTGTAACTATTGTTCTTTATGTCAACTTCGTTTCTTCATTTTCACTCTATTGCTATTTGCTTTTTTTCTTTTTTTTTTTTATTGGTTATTATAGATTGACATTTCCTTTCTGTTTAATAACTTACTTTCTCGTTTATTTTTGCACTCATTTCCTTTCAGCTGACTTTGGGTTTCTGCCTAAGGACTAACACAACAAGATTGAGTGTAGTGTAGTGTCATTCCTGGTCCAAACAGACCACTGAAGTTTTCTCCAGGATGGACTGCTACAGAAATAAAGCCAAACGAAGCATTTTGAACTAGAGTTCTTTCAAGTCAGAGGGGTTTTCATTTGGATCAAACAAACCCTTTCAAGGCAGGGGAAACTCAGTAGATTCTTATCTGTCCCTTCCCTGTATTGTAGTCAGCCAAACTGTTTATCCATGATCTCTTCCAGCCTCTCTCCTCTCTTGTCCACTTGGGCCAGGATCACCTGAAGTACAGAGATGCTGAACAGATAAATAAGAGAGGGAATCCTTGCTCTGCAAAGTGCTGGAAAAGTAAAATAATTTCTGGGATTTTAATATTTTGCTCTTCCTTCCTTCCCCTTCCCCCTCCAGTTTTTGTTTAAAATCTGTAGAACCAGTTCCCCATCCTTTACATCTGCTTGTACGGCTGGGACTGGATATTAGCATCTCCGTCATACTTGTCTCCTGCCTAAAAAATATGAACCACCCAATTTGTATATTTATAGTTTAAAATAATGGCATGAGAGGGTACAGACATTTTCCTCCTTTGCTTACAAACGTACAGTTTTTCTTTGAGAGGACTTGCCAAGAAAGAAGACCGTAGTATTAACTGTATTTCACAAACATATCACAAGTTGTATCTGCAAGCATTTTTAGAAAGTTTCAGTCACTGCTGCTGAGTAGGCAGTGATGGCAAACTCAGGCATGCATCCTGAGTAAAACTTCCAGCTGATGGGGTGGATCTCTCCCTAGAAGGCAAAACACTTGAAATAATGGATCACACCTTCCAGTCATTTACTGTGGCAGTGAGGTCCTTTTTTGTCAAAGAAACCCTGATGGAAGAACCTGTTTGCTTGAAGAAAGTAGCAATTCTCTTTTGAGTTTGTTTAAATTATTACATATCAGGCTTAATGGTGCTTATGTGTTTCTTTGCCAGGTTGTCCAGGGTTTGGTGGTTGGAAAACTTGCTAGTTACTGCACAGAGATGACCCTGCTCAGACTCAGCACCTTTGTCTTTGCCGGCGTGGGCCTAGGCATGGTAAGGCGGGTGGGAAATCACCCATGATGCCTTTGATAACGTCACAAGCAGTGACACAAGGTCTGTGAGACCTGGCTGCCAGCTCTGCCCCTCAAAATGCCACCTCTGGCTCTCTTGGGTGGTCTTCAGGGCAGGGAAAACCAGCTCTCCTGGGCCTCTGTGCAAACAGAGCTGCGCTCAACGTCAGCATTGCACCAAACCATGATAAAGAGCTGTGTGAGTAATAGTTATGGGGATTAAAAAATTATTAATCTTGCACAGAAACTCGCTAAGTCCCTCCTGAGTCACCGAGTTTGCACAGAAATCCTGGCCTGGTCTTGTCAGCGACTGCATTTCCTGGACTACCCAGAAAGCAAATGAAGATTATGGTGGGGAAAAATCATTACAGTTGTATATTGCAGTGAGACAGCAGAGGTTGTGCACTCTCCTTCTCGGGCTTTATTTTTGTATAGGCAGCAAGGCAGTAATTTTGTTCCTCTGTTTTGGGATAAGTGATGTTAGCTGTTGCTGGTTGTGTCCGCATGGGTGACGGTTGATGCCAATCTCAAACAGTAATTGGAAAACTGTGAGTGGATGTAGGTAGCTCTGCTGAGAACTGTGTTTGCTCAGACAAGCCATGTTCAGGGCACTGATACCTCTGCCTGAGCCATGGGGGTGGAGGAAAGGTGCTCACAGTCCCTGTCAGTGCAGTGAACACAAAGGACAATTGAGCTGCATCAGCCTTTCAACATTCCCTGCAGATTTGGCCTTGAGCTTTGCTGCCAGGACGCTGGTGCTCCCACTGCTGCAGGTAGGATGAGTGCCATTCCCACAACCCTACCGCAGCTGTGGGGAGGTCAGGGCCAAGTCCTGGAGGGTGTTGAGGTTTGTGGCTCCCAGCTACATGGATAAGATGAGGCACCTACACACCTTAGCTAATCTGAGGCTAAATCATGTCTGAGATGAGGCTGTGAAGAGAGGATGGGTGCAGACCAAGGGTTGGCTCTGCAGATGGAACACGGTCCCTCTCCCTGGGGTTTTTGAGGCTCTCAGGGATTCTGTCAGGTGTAGAATGCTTGGGAAGGGTCTCTTCCAATTTTGGCTGAAATCAATATGCCCCCTTAACATGGGACAGAGCTTGATGCTCCTGAGCATGGCCTTGGAAGGACTTTGAAGGTCTCCCCATTGTTTTTTGGTCATGGGTAGGAGCAATTAAATGGGACCAAGGGGGCGCTGGCCCACCTGGAGAGATGAGCACCCCTAGCCAGGTGCAGGGCAGGTGCTGCTGGGACTGAATCCTTGTGCTGAAGCCCGGTCCCATGGGAATCAGGCAGAGCAGCAACATGAATTACATGGTTTTTGTGCACTGAGGTGTCACTGACCTCCAGGGAAGGCTGGAGTAAGGTGGAGATAGGACAGAAAGCCTCGGTGGCAGTGGAGAGGCACACGGGGTAGCACAGATGTCCCAGTGCAGGAAGGCTAATCATCTTAGAGTTGGTAATTATGCCAAGCCTGGAGGGCTGTGGACATCCTAACAGCACAGGCCTGGGGACAAGGGTCAGCAGTGACTTCCCATGAGAACTATTCATAGGCAAATGCAGCTGCGATCCTCTTTGCCCGGGACGCCTTGTTAAAAAGCGCTCTGTCCAAGTGGCTGCCGAGAACACATCCGCTTCTAGGGTGGCTTTCTGTCTCGGTGAGGACGAGTGCTGTCACAGCAGCAGCAAAGTTACAGGGTGAAGCTTTTAATCCTTCACAGCTGCTGGTGGAGGGGCATCCCACCTGCTGTGCCCTTGCATCATGTGGCCTCCAAAGGCAGAAGTTCCCCTCCCCGAAGGATGGAAGTGAAGAGAAAGGTGAGCTGTTAATAAAAGACACTCCAGAACCCATCCTGATATCACAGGGAGGGAAGATGGGCTGAAGAGTTTTTGGAAGGCTGGCACAAGCAGCAGCAGCCAGGCAGCACTGCAGCTGGGAAGAGGATGCCAGGCAGCTGGGGAAGGGAAGGGAAGGGGTGGGCTGGGAGCTCGGCAATAACACCTGGATAAGTAGAGGAAGGAAGAACCAGTGTCTGATCTGCAGATGTGAGCTGGGAGAGCGTGGGCAGGGCTGTAGGAGGGCCTGGCAGTTGCAATGGGGAAGTTTTTCCCTTTGTCTGAAGGCACGGCTGTACCTCATCCTGCCTGCATTTCCCAGGCATTTGTTTTTCAAGCTGTCTGCTGAGACTCCTGAGAGTCTCAGCTAAAAAATGCTTTCAGATCTGCTCACCTCAAAAAAACTACTTACCACCCAGCAGCTGAGGAGTAGCAAGCACTGGGCTCTGCCTGGCTCAGTTCTCCCTCAGCCCCAGGGAAGTGAGGAGCCATTTCCCCTTGTTTTACAGGAGACACTGCTGCTCTTTTGTGCTCACTTCCTTCAGCCCATGAGGGAGTCTGTACAAAGCAGGAGGGATTAAAACTTATTTTTTCTATGAGCTCTGCAATGTTCTCCTGCAATGATATTTGCCCTAGCAAGGAATTACTCTCCTTCCTTTTGTTTATGTACCAAATACCTGTTCCTCTGTCTTTGTTCTCTGGTTCCTTAATCAGAAGTGCCTAGATCTTAACCAAAATGTAAGCAAAGAACCTCTATGAGGAGAAAAACCTGGCTGTGTGTAACTCTAGAGGGGAACTAGGAATAAACCTCAACATTTCCAAGTCATTAGTGAGCAATGTCTCTGGGCTCCCCCATCTTCTGTAGCCAAGAGGCAGGGACCAGATCTTAAGGACAGAGAACTCCAGAGAATGAAACTTGTGGCTAAACCAGTGACAGAAATATTTTCCAGCCAATGGAATTTCCTTTCCATGCCCCAGAGAAATCCATTCATTTGACCAGCAGGGCTTGTGAATGAGCTGGGAGGCACTCCAGCCCTACAGTTTAGGGAGCCTCACCGCTTTTGTTTCAGCATTAAACAGCTGGAGGGATGTCTCCGCTAAGAATATGTGCAATAACAAAATCATTACTCTCCCTAATTAAGCTTGCTAATGTGCACTCATGGCCAGAAGACCTATTCCAGATTACTGAATTTGGTGAATTTATTAGCAGGGAAGCAACAGAACAGGATTAGAAATCCCAAAGGTACAGTGTTACATAATGCACCGTGCTCATTTATTTTGACAGGCTCGGTTTAGTTTTAATTATTTATGATAATGAAACAAAAAGCCTTCTCTAGGCTGTTTTGTATAAGTAATGGAAGCTTCCTGAAGTACACCACATACATCTGCTGTTCAACATTTCCTGGGGAGTTGGACAGAAGACAGGGGGAAGGGTGCAGGGATGTCACTAATTCTCAGATGCTAAAAATACCCACAGCAGTGCCGGGGAAACGTGCTGCCAGATTGTAGGGTATCGTTTGCTCTGCATGCTTGGAATAATTCACTGCAGACAAATGGCAGGCTGTGAAGGACCCCACAATGGCCAAAGCTGCACCACCACCACATTTGTGGCTCCCACCATTTCCCTAAGCCATGGGTTTGACTCGTGATCTTCTTCCAGGTTGTTTCTTGCCACAAAGTCACCATTTGTGCTCTTTAATGATCTGCGGTCTGTTGTGCCTTGTCCCTTAGGCCCTGATGAGGACCGTGTGGCACTACTGCATCGTCGCGGTGCCACTGGTGTTTGCCTTCAGCACGCTGGCCACCATCACCGACAGCATCCTCACCAAGGCTGTGCCCTCCTCCGACACTGGTAAGACTCATCAAAAAAGGTCAGACTGGTATTTTCTCAGTTTTGATTCCATTGGGCACTTCCCAGCTCCCACCATAGCTATGGAGCACTGGGGCATCAGGAGCACTGGGTGAACACCCAGATGTGGCTAGGCACACGATGGGTGTCAGCAGAGCAGATGGATGGGACTGGTGGGGCTAATACAGGATGGAGCAACCTTGAGCAACCATCCCACGACCCAGTGCTCCAGTCCTGTGCTGCCTGCTGACATCCATAGTAGTAGGCACAGAAAGGGTAGGCTTTCTCAAGCTCTCTTTTCCATGGAAAGCCAAGGTATGTATAAAAACCCAAAAAACACTGTTCTTCCACTGTGACAGTGTCAGAGAGGGCTGCTTGTTCACACCTTTTAACTCAGGGTATCTCAGGAGGGGATTCTGGATTACTCTTTGCAAACATGCTTTGCCTGATGCAATAATTGCCCCCTCTCTGTTTTGGCCTTGTTTCAGTCAAAGTTCCTGTATTTCTCTGTGCAAGACAGCAGTGGTAGACACTTAAATCTTTATACCTGGGGCTTTAGTTCTGTTGATGAGGGAAGTATGCCTACATTATTGTCATGGGAGCCTGGCTGAGTATGGATGGAGCTGGCTTAACCTGGTTTGATGTCTTTTGCTCAAGCCCTTTCAGTGTTTGCTCCCAGAGCAGGTACCTAAGAGTGTCTCTGCTTTAGCTGAGGCTTTCTGGGATGCCAGTCTGCACCCTTGTCCTGGTTTTACATGGGAGGCATTTAAGGAAATAATACAAAACTTCCAAGCAATAGAAGTTATATACGCCTCTGTGAAACACACATGTTAAAGACAAAATAAATGCAAGAACTTCCTCTTTCCCTTCTGACCAGCAAACAAGTAACACCAAACCAACCAACCAAAACCACTACAACCCTTTACCTTCCCTAGCAGCTGTCTGAACAGATACCTTTGCACAGACCCTACCAAGAATGGGAGCTGTAGTTTGCACAGCCCATTAGTGAAGTTTATAAACCACTTTGAGATGCTTCTGGGTGAAGAGCTTTTCTGAAAATCACTTCAGTAGTTTATTTGTAGAGCTGACCCACTATCTCCTACAAATGCTGGGAGCCTGTGATTTTCAAGTGGGATATTTCCACCTGTGAAGACCATTTATCCCCAGTCTTCACCTCCCTGGGAAGAGTCTCAGCCCCTCTGCTCAGCCAGGAAGAAAATTTGCTGTTTCATGACTTGGAGCAATGTTCATGTGAGGGAGAGCCAGCGGGGAAAGGCACCAAGCGGCTTTGGGACACACAACCAAGCTGGAATTCATCCAGGCTCTTCTCAAAGGGGTTTTGTGAGGAAAACCAGAGCAGTGCTTAGCTTTTAGAGCCTGGAGGCAAGTTTTGGTCAGAGAGGAAAATGGGTTTAGTTGCCTCACCCTGCTCCCTGCTTGCATATGTTGTTAGGCCAGCCTGTGCCTCAGCAGGATGGATGGTCTCCCCATGGCGGGGCAGGATTGCAGGGCAGGATGGAGGCAGTCTGCAGAGCTGTGCAGATGCTCAGGAGGAGGTTGCAGGTCATCAGGGGATGCCTTGGGCTACTGAGGGCTTTCCCCTGCCTGTTCATCCTGGGCTGATGTCATGCCAAGCGCTACAACAAATGCAGAGTTACACTGGCTCAAATCTGGGCATACCACAGAGGGACGCTCTGGTATGGAGCATAGTGGCACTGGGGGAAAACCTTGTCTCTGCCACTCCTTCCTGGCCCACACCTTTCAAACTGTGCTTTTTCCTTGCAATATTTCTGGGGGAAGATGTACTGATGGTCCTGTGCTTGTTTTGGATGTACCCAGGCAGGGGCTGGGGTGAAGGCAGGAATGCCTGACGCAGCAGAGCCAGCAGGCTGCCTTTCCACAGCAGCTGCAGCAGTGACAGTGTGGGCGTCTCACAGAGAAATGCAGCCATTAAAATGCCTGCCATCCATCCCTGGCCATGGGTGGCACCCCACAAAGGCTACTCCACCCATACACCAGCCTAAAGGCTGCTCCTTCCTCTGTGAGTCCAAGACCAGCTCTGCAAAGAGAGGTTTTTGGTGGCACGTTAGAAACCCTTACTATGAGTGTGGAGATCTTGTTTTATGAAAAAGCTTTCCTGTTGCTGTGTTGAAAACCTCAGCACTTACTTGCAAAAACTTTTAGCTAATGCAAGGAAATCACACATTGAGAATTTGCCTTTGGAAGCATCACTTTTTGAGCCTTGCTGCTGTCTTTTCATGATGTTTTTGTTCAGCTTCTGGCCTGTAGAACCCATGGAGGTTTTTCTTTGGGTTAGGAAAAGGCTTTCTGAAGGAGCTGGAGTTTGGGCTGAGCTCAGGTGTCCATCTCAGCATGGGGCTGGGATGGATGGGGCGTTGCAGGAGTGTAGCCTGTCCGCCCTTGCTAGACATTGAGTCACCCATCCTTGCATTTTAAATAGGCGTCTCAGGAAGGGAGCAGTGGGAGGTGGCACCATCCCTTGCACCCATCAGCCTGCTTTAGATCCGATCCAAGGTCACTTCCTTCCAAGGCTGATGCGTTTGGCGCTTGCTCTTTGCTTGCTCTCAAAGCACAGGCTTTGCGCAGGAGCAAAGGTAGCAGTAATGATTTAATTAGTTTCCCTTTGATTTTTTTTTTCCTTCTCTTCATCTTCAAACGCAGGAAGAGAAAATTCAGCCCCACACACACGTGCTGCTAAGCTGAGCGCATGAGCTGGTGGGAAGGCAGCCCGGAGCCCAGGGGGACTTGAATTCACACAAGCACTCCTTGTCAACCCTGGTCCTTCCCCAAGAATGGAGGTCTTGTTCCTGCACAGATCCCCCCCTGTTCCTGAGGGAGGGAGGCAGGAAGCCCAGCAGAGCCTCTGTGCGTAACAGCCCATGTGTCCTGATTTCATTTGTGCATCAGAACCTGAGGAATGGAGTTTGCAGCCAGGCAGGGCTCAGGGCATTGAACCCCCCAGCTCTGCTTGAGCTTTGGGGGTTCAAAGGTGGCTGCTGGCGACAGTGACCTCATGGTTAAACCCGATTGCCCCATGGGCGTGTGGCTGATCTGGGCCAGCACCATCATCTGAGCAAGGCAACAGGATGTGAGCTGGAAAGGAGTTGCCTTGGAGAGCCGCCAGCACCCAGCCCTGAAACCTGCGGGAGCAGAGGAGATCTGGGATGGGAGGGGAGGAGAGGCTCCCAGCCGGCACAGGTCATGCCAGGTATGGGAAAAAGGAATGGAAAAAAGCTGGAGAGGGAGAGGAAAGAGCAGGGAAGGTGCGGAAGGTGGGATGGCTATGACAAAGAAGGTGAGCATGTGCGTTGGCAGAGCTGCGCGAAGCAATGCAGGAAAATTTCTGCTGATGCGGTGACTTGTCCCAGTTAAAGGTCTTGCCTTAAATGAGATCTATCACATGTGCAGCTTTGCCACAGAGTTACGGCC
The DNA here is from genome assembly GCA_013399835.1 of Leptocoma aspasia. Classification (NCBI taxonomy): domain Eukaryota; kingdom Metazoa; phylum Chordata; class Aves; order Passeriformes; family Nectariniidae; genus Leptocoma; species Leptocoma aspasia. The sequence continues at coordinate 476,209 of VXAX01005444.1, read as the reverse complement.
ATGCTGCAGAGCTGAGATTTACAATGTCCCAAAGCCTGAGGGCATCTGATGAGGGATCTAATTTAAACCCATTAAAGAGAAATTATATTTCTCAGCAACATGTTGGAGAAGTGCAGAGGGAGAGCCCGGCCTTTTAAGACGATGGATTTCTGCTCCACAAAAAAAAAAAAAAAGGAAAGGGAAAAAAGTGCCTCCTCAATCATAAGAGCCAGTTTGGCAATTGCACATAGTAATTAGTTTAATTCAAATACCTAGAGGGGAAAAAATAATTGCAAAACCTGCCCAGAGAGTTTGGTGGTTGTGGGATGGTTCCCATTGGCAAAGGGTCAAGGCAAGGTCCCACCCATCGCCTTTGTGTTCCCATGCGTGGGAGGAGCACTCGGCAGCGCTTCCCGGGAGATTTCCCTCTCCACATGGCTACACCCTTGGCTTGGGCTCATTGCACAAGTATTTTAAGCACGCTGATAAAAGCCCAGCAGTCGCTGCCCGGCATTACACGAACACCTGGCTGCCTGTTCTCTCTGGGAGGTGGGGATCATTTCCTCGTGGCTGCCCATGTTAAATATCACACTCCTGCTCCGTTGCTTCTTGCATACAGGACAGCATTCCCCTCATCCTTCCCGGGTGTGTGGTGACAACACCTCAGCATGTGTCTTAGTGGAAAACTGATGCCAGCAGCCCAAATAATCATACTGATAGTAAAAAAATAATTGCAAACATCATTTCAGAGCTGGGCACAAGTTTATTGAATACACTGCCAGCTTGCTGTTTCTCCCAGTATTGGGGGCTGGCTGGGTATTTTCTGCTCCTCTGAACATGACAGCTGTCCTGAACAAAGACTGCAGGACAAAAGAGCATACTGGGTGTGTGTGGGACAGCCTTGTGTCCCAGGGGATGTCCTGGCCATGCATCTGCACGTGGAAAAGAACCTCGCCTTTGCCAAACTGGAGGTGCTTCCCCATCCTCTGGGTTCCTGTTCAGGATGCAAATGTGAGGGCTGCTGGAGGGGGAACTGGCCCGGCTGGGCGAAGGGCTCGCATACCCATCCAAATGGAAATATCCGCTCTTCGTGCAGAGGGGGTGGGGGAATATCTCAAGGGGGTTCTGTCTTTATCTGTGGTTTTATTTATTTATTCTTAAAGACCTAGTTAGGCCTAACCCTCTCACTCCTGCTAGAGAGCTGTTTCTCTGTTTCAGACTAGAGAACAAATGGCAGTAGTAGCTTGGGTGGAGCAGGGCCCACTCCAGTAATTAGGAGATTGGAAGAATCTGTGTGATTTGCTAGGAAGGTTCAAACATGACCCTAGGAATAACCTCTCCATCCCTAATCCCATGCAGTAGTTACCAGCCCTGCCAGGTGTTATATACAGCAGCCCCTTCTGGTGCCAAAGGCATCCCTGGACCCTGGTGACAGCAGCACTGAGCACCCACTTTGCCTTTTGGGCAGTGCTGCCATTGCCCAGACCGCTCAGGGAAGAGCTGAGCTGGCTCATGGTGGAAATGGGTCCCTGTGCCAGGAGTCCCTAACCAGAACAAACCCTAATTGGACCACTATAAATTAATGCAAGAAATTATTTGAAGTGATTTGCTACTACTGCAAGGGAGCAGCATCACGGATGAAGGGGATCTTGTGTGCTCTTCTCTGCTTTTCCATGCCAGGACTCGCTCTCACCCTATGTGTCTCTAACATCTCTCCTAGGTGCCATGCTTGGAATTTGTGCCTCAGTGCAGCCCTTGACCCGGACGGTGGGTCCAACCATTGGTGGAGTTTTATATAAACAATTTGGAGTCTCCTCCTTCGGCTATTTGCAGCTAATGGTCAATTTAGGTTTATTTGTTTACCTCTTGAAGAGTAAAATCCCACTGGAAGAGATGAAAAGCAAATAATACAGTTGCAAGAAAGTAACCCCCTTATTTTTCCCATAGAAATACATTCTTGAGGTTTTTTTGGTTTGTTTTTTTTTTTCTTTTTTTTCTTTTTTTGGTGTTTTTTTTTCATTTTTTGTTTTGTTTTTGGTTTTTTTTTTTTGTTTGTTTGTTTTGTTTTGTTTTTTTCCATAAACCTAGAATAAAACAATTTGAACAATCCTTCCGTTTTGTCAACATTTGCATCTAGAGTAAGGGACAGATCAGCTTGCAAAGGTCTTGGAGCCAGGCTGGAGCAACTGGGGGCCATGGGACCCCTGGAGCTATCAGGTTCCTCCCACTCCCCCTTGCCACAGTGGCTATCATGGCAGGAAACAGCCCCCAACCCTCAGCTGTCATTAGGCAGCATTCCTGCTTGGATCCACTGAAACTGAAGGGATTAGGAGACAGTGCCTTTGCTCTGGTTTGGCCTTTTATTTCAGCGCCCTGAAATGGTACCAAGAAAAAACAGGGGGTAAAACACACCTGCTTTTGAGCATTGTTTTGCTGCATTAAATGCATCTCCAGCATTCTCAGGTTAGAGGGGGCACTGAGGCCAAAGGCTTTCAAATGCTGTGGCCAGAGGTTTGTTGCATCCACAGCTCAGTCATGTGCAACCTGCCTGTGCACGAGCTGCCAGCAATGAGCAAGGAGGATGCAAAGCCCCAGCGTACCAGGCTGCAGTGCCAGAGCCTCCCCGCCACTTCCAGAAACTGGGCCAACCCTCTTTCCAGGTTTTTTCCCCTCCCTGTACTAAGTCTCTTGCTCTTACTACAGGCTTATGTAATCACATACTTTGCAACTACCTCTAGTACAAAGCCTCCTGCCAGAATTGTGCTGATAGTGGGAAGGGGAAGTTACCTGCTGGAAATGACCAAGTTTGGAGCAAGAATTGAGTTGTGTTGCTCACAGAATTGAGTTGTGTGCTGCAGCATTGCTCTCGAGGAAGACCAGGTTAGTTAGTGAGAATTGAGCCTCGCAAAAGAAAACTTCAGCAATTTTATCCAGAAAATCAGCTAATTTTTTTCTTCAAGCTTCTTGGTCCAGGTGCTATAGAAAAAGAGCCTGCCTCCATTCTTCAGTTATCCTGGAGAAATTTAACTCTGTCTAGAGACTGCAGAGGTGAAGGAAGAGAGGAGAGCAAGTTCAGCTTGCTTTGCTACACAGCTGAGGAATCCATGGAGCGTTGGCACTCTAATTCCAAAACCAAGAATCCAGTTTTGTGTCTTAGCACAGCACTGAGCTACAGGAGCTGGGGAGGACACAGGGCATTCACAGAGAGCAGCATTTTCCCGTGGCAGGGAGCTCCTGTGCCTTCTGCAGCTCCCATTACTACATTCTCTGGGAAAGAGCTTCTAGAGGAGCACTTCTGCAAGCTGTGGTAGGCTTTTCTATCTCCACCACTGACCAGAACTGAACCTCAACACATTTTCCCTCCCTGGTAGGGAGACAAGGTCAAACACAAACAGGTTTTCTGGGCTTTCTCCACCTCCCACTGCCCAGTCCAGGGCACCGGAAAGCCAAGCCTTACCCACTCTTTTTAAGCCACTTCGCCACTGCCACATCCTCAGATATGCCTCAACAAAAGTTACTGCAGCCCAGAGTACAGTAATAAAAAGGGAACATTTCAAGTAATTTATTTGGAATGGACACATTAATGCAAAAGCAATATTAAGACCAGTAACTGCTGAAAGACATTCAACAAAATAAATACAAATATAGATACTACAAATAATTTAAACTGTGTTTAACACCACCAGTCAGTGTTGAATCTTCCTTGCATCTCATAAATAGAAGATAATAGTTCACAAAGCTGTGCCACTCAAAACACATGGACGCTTTGTTAGAGGTCCTGTATGAAAGTCTTTGGTCTTTCTTTATGCATCTCAGGCAAAGCTCAGGGCTTTTTGCTCAGCAGCCACAACGGGCTTGGAGAAAACCAAGCTGCTTCCAGCTCTCTTCTTTGCTTTCCTTCATTGGTACCCTGTCCCATTTCAGTCCAAGACACTCGATCTGGTTTATCATCCAGTGGTATGCTCTAAAAGTAGCAAGAGAAGTGGGTTAGTTAAACAAGCAGCACAGGAAGGCATAGGGGAAAAAATGGGGGGCTTTAAAGGGAGACTAAGCATTGAGCATTTACTTTCACAGATCTTTTTTAGCCGATTCTGTGAGGGAAGCACTGCAAAGTGCCATTTCTTATTCACCACCACCCCCACATCGTCCTCTCAGCACACTGCAGAAACCCGGCTCCCACCAGAATTTCCCCGCGGTGCATCGGGAAAGGTGCCGAATCCCCTGCGATGGCTCGGGACAGGGCAGTGCTCCCCGTAAGCGCGGAGCCGGCGGGGCCGGGCAGCACGGCGCGGTTTCGGGGCGCGGCCGCGGGTCCCTCCGGCCAGAACGGGGTGTGAGGAGCGCGGGGAGCCCCACGCCCGTCCGGCTGCCCGAAGCGGGCGCCGGGGAGTAAAACCATTTTAAAAGATCAAGCGAAAAGCCCACGAAGTGCCGCGGCAGCAGCGCCGAGGGGCCGGGCGGGCTCACCTGGGGCCGGGCCGGCCGGGCGGGCGGCGGCGGCGGCTCAGGGCGCCCGGGCCAGTCGCCGCTCCTGGGTGCCCGCCGCCTGCTCCATCTCCTGGCGGCTCTTGAAGTCCTGGATGGC
>VXAX01005444.1:427880-467991 GCA_013399835.1 Leptocoma aspasia | reverse complement strand
CTGAGAGCCAGCACTGTATCCCACTTTTCAGTGTGATTTATTTTGTTTCAGTGAGGGGAACAGCCCAGATCGATTTGCAATTAGGCTGCACATCTAAATTTTCAAGGCAGATGCTGGTCTGCTCCATAAAACCACTTTCTGACCAAAAGGCCCTGTAAGAATAAGGGAGCTGGAGCCAACCAGGAGCAGAGCTGGATATTAAGCAGAATTCATTAAGATATTTTCAATTTGGCCCCAAAATGAATCAGGGAATGGTCTTTGTGCATAGGAAATGGGACNGATTCTCAGACTATTCCAATTATTAAATATACTCAACTTCCATTTCAACTGTTTGTACCTAATTTTCCAAAAGAAAAAAAAAAAAAAAAAAACAGGCAGCAAGTCAGGAGCATACAAGGAACATCTGGAGGAAGGCTCCTGGTTTGGAAAGGCTGCAGGACTTGGCATGTTTGTGCACACCTCCTTCAAAAGTTCCAGTAAAAGAACCTGAATTTCCTTTTAAATTAAACTTGTATCTGTAGATGCAGGGTCAGCAGACCACTTTGGTCTTTGTCTTTCCACTTTCGCTTTCATCTGGGTGATTTTTCTTTATCAATCATTTTTAAATATTCAAAGCCTCCCCCAGCTGTCACCTCAGTAAACTTGCCTGAATACTGGCCGAATAAGAAAACTGCTAGGGGAAAAAAAAAAAAAGGGAAAAAAGTGAAAAAATTGCTCACAGTGGAAAAAGGTAGGTTCTTGCTGAACAGGGACCCTAGTTTTGAACATATATCCATTGTATGAAGGCTCCACTTTTTTACCTAAGATGCGTTAGTTAAGTGGATAAAAGAATAAAAAGAAAGTCCAGTACATTAAAGTACCATAGGGTCTCTGCCATTGGGACCATGCAGAAATTCCATAAAGCAGGTTTTAAAATTTAATTACATTTACTGAGACAGAAAGCAAAGGTGACTGTAGCTGAATCCACAATGGGCAGCAGAGCCAAATCACGAGCAATCTCCTACAGGAACATTTCTCAGGGAAGAATGGAGAGCTGCAAGGAGCTCAGAGCAATCTGGTCCAGGAAACGTGGCAATTCCTTACAAGTAAGTAGCACAGCCCTAATCCTAGTGCATGCTGTGGTAGCTGGTCACTGCTGATACAAGTATATAGCATTAGTTTTGCCTGAGGAAAGAAAAAATATTTATATTGCCCTTTTTTTAAATAATAAGGGTTAATAACTTAGGTGAAGAGCTGACAGCAGGGCAGTGGTTTCATCTCAGCATGTGGGGAGAGGGGTAAGAGATGTGATGCAGCCCTGCATCGTATCCTAGCACCTAAGCTTGGGACAAATGTCACAGGGTGGTGTGAGTACATGCAGGTAGTGGATTGCTTTGATAATTAAGGGCCATGACCAAGCTGCAGCTAATGGGAGCTTTGGGTGATTGCAGCTCAGGTGCTGCTGCTGTCTCTGTCCAAGCTGGGGCTGGCAGCTGGGAGGAACCTGTCACTCCCTTTAGTTTGGGTTTAGTTGTTTAGTTGGTGGGAGAAAGAGAAGGGGTTTTTTTCTTGCAGCCCAGCACATCACCATGGCTGTGCCTCGACAGTGTGTGAGCTCCCGAACACAACTACCACAGCTGCCTTTAATATAAAGGCATCAGGCACTGACCCTTCCTTGCCCCCTAAATACAGGACATCTCCAGGAATCTCAAAATTTAGGAGTTTGTTCTCAGAAAGAGGGGGGAAATAACACAGTGGGGAGTGTGAACCAGAGGAAGGTGATGGGAAGCAGACTGACATTCAGTCACAGGAACCTTGTCCCACAGGGCCACCTCCTTCTTCCCACACTTGCTAGGGGTGCTGACACCACCCACTGCTTCGCCGCAAAGCAATTTCCAGTTTACTAGGGGCATTTTAAAAGCCTAAATGGCAATTTGGCATGGAAGTGTGGCTTCATCCCCCTCCCAGGAGATGGGAACAGCATTCAGCCCCAAGTGATGGGGGGTGTTTGTACGTGTGTTGTGTGTAGGGATTTTTTTATGGGTGTGGGATGGGATGGCCACACTCAGCCTCGATGGATGGGCTGGTGGCACCAGCTCTTGCAGGCTGCCTCGATGGCTCTGCCATGACACATGTCTCTGCAGTGAGTGCCTGCTCCAGAGGAGGGATTTGATCATCCTTTCCGAGTATGAGGCATCGTGTACCCTGCTGCTGGCAACATCGGGTTGCCTTAGCTACGTGAGTCATGGTAACAAAGCATGGCAGCCAGGCAGGCACTGCCAGGAGCAGCCCATGCTTTAAGGTCAAGGATGAGGATGGATAGGGATCACACCGAGGAAAAATGCCCAAAAAATGGGGGTTTTCTCAATTTAACTCCACAGGCAGCTCTCCCCACGTGCTCATCAGTAGGACCTGCTGCCCTTTTTGTGGGATTTAGCCATCCATTTATCCTTGCAGGGTTTCCAGCTGGCCCCAACATTGCATCTCCCTCGCAAAAGATGCAGGAATTCCTGATGCAGCTATTAGCCATTGCAGGGTACTGGTATTTCTGCAGCTGTCTTGGGTTTATTCCCATTGTCCCTCTGTAATCCTGGAGCTGTGCATCTCCTCCTCCAGGGCTCTGTTCCTGGAGAAGGACCCCTAATTTTGCCAGCATTAATGCAGGCTTCTCAGCAGCAGAGGGAAGTGGAGACTGAAGGCTGTAAAATTGCTTTTATTATAATGATTTCAACATGACATCTGTAGGGGAAAAAGCTGGTTTACAGGACTGACACTGTAATCCTGGCAGCTGAAGTTGATTAGTAACAGAGAAACATATGGTCTTACATTGTAAATTGCTATCCTTCGTGTTTATATTAGGGCGTAGCTGTATCCACAGGCGCTTTTAGCTGGAGCTCAGTATAGTGACCACTGTGTCTCCTTGGAAACTTGTACTCAAAAGACCCTACATAGCTGTAAACTATAAGTGTGGGTTATTACTGAGGAAAGTCTGTGATGAGCAGAGCTTTTTCATGTTTTTTCCATTTTATTCCATTTTTTCACATCTTTATACTCCTTAAAATGTTGGGGGGTTTTTTGGTTTGGTTGTTTTTTTTTTTTTAAAGTGTTCCAGAGTATCTCTGGGGAGTTTTTGATTATAGTTCCCTACTATTCTGTTCCTTCAGAAATGTCCTGGAACAAATTGGTGCCATTGGGTCCCTCCAAACTCCACTGGTGAGCTGGTGGGTGCCAGTCCCTCTGTGGGCAGAACCTCCTGGAGGGGTGTGGAGCACATCAGGGCCAGCTGCCCATAATGGAGATGCCCTGGGAGAGGGCTCAGTCTCCCTTGGGGATTTTGTTCAGGTCTTTCCATGAACATAGAGGGAGCTTGGGTGAAGAAGCTCTTCTCTTAGGGGCAGATCACTTGGAAAGGTCTCAGCCAGGGGGATGAAGGCCACCAAGGCTGTTTGTTAGGTGATTACAGTAAATGATAGGCAGCAAGGCTGGAGCTTTTGGGTTAGTTTAAACAAGGCATCAGAGGAAGCATCTTTGCTCAATCTGTGAGATCCTTTTTTTGTACCGTACGCAAGCCATGGATTAATCAGCAATAGCACATAGCCCAGCTTGCTCATTTACTAATATTTATCTGACTAAGACTCTTTTTTCCTGAGAAGCTTGAAATGTCTCATCCCACTGAGTCAGTGTGTTACCATTACATGTTGTAAACTGCTGCAGACAGTCATGGAGCAGTTGTGAGGGGCTGGGAAGAAAAGATGTCATTTCCCGTCGGCTGTGCTCTGCAGCAGACAGCCAAATAAGGGTGGGAATGTGCCAAATCAAATCTGCTTAGGATGACTCCAGTTAAATTCCATACTGGGATTAAAAACTGGGGGGAGAGGGGCTGTTTTGCTCTGTCTGTTCCCAGTAGCCTGGGCATGACTGTGTGTAGTGTGCTCCCCACTCTTGGACACTGTGTAGGTGTTTAGTTTGGTTATTAAAATAAAAATGGAAAAAAGAAGTCTTGTGTTATCTAGACTTTTGAGCTGTTGGTGTCCCTCCTAATACCCATATCTTTGAGCCTCTTGGCCCAGTTTCAAGCCCATTTGGCAGAAATACAACAGGTAAAAAGTTGTTGCAAGATCCCTGTGTAGCTTGGCTTGGCTTGGAGGAGCCTGGATGCATCTTCATGCAGGTGAGGAAGGTGTTGACGCCACAGTTTGGGTTTGGTCCAGGACTCTTGTTTAGATGCTGGTAGACCTCAATACAGCCTGGTCTCACAATTATCTTCACAAAGAAGATTGCTGAGCATCATGGGGGGATCCATGAATACCCTGAGATGGCAGTGGGGAGGACAGAACCCCATTGCAGGGCCACTGCGGGACCCATGGTGACTCAGTACTTTCCCTTCTGCCAAGGGAATGGAAAGCCCAGCCAGTGGCTTGCCAAGCACTGCCCTGAACTATGAGGTTATTTACTGACCCCTCTGAATGCTGTCAACATTTTCCCATGTCCAGTGAGGTCAGGAGATAGTTTAGGCTACAGCTCACAGTTTTAAAATGACGGGACATTCCCCTGCTGAAGGATTCAACTTCTCATACTAAATCTCTTGGGACAAATATTTGGGATGTCTTTATTTTCAGCAGCAATAATAGATGTCTGAGACCCTGGTGGTTTCAGCTCATGCCATTCAGCCTGACATTGCCAGCCAGCCTTTTATTACCCTGCTGTGCTTTTACCAGAGATTGTGAAGGGCCAAGCTTTGCAGAAATATGCCGACATTGCATACTGAAGGTCACTGCTTCACTGTCCTTTCGAAATCTGCCAAGATCCAGGAAGTGGCTTTTAACTTTGTCCCGTCTTTATCCGAGTGTGGAGACTGTGGCAGGGCCAGCGCTGACAAGTGCCAGGATGTCCTGTGTCACACAGGCATCACTGTGACCTGTGTCCCCACCTGGCTGTCCTCACAGCACAGGACTGAGCTCCCTGCTTGGCGCATCCTCCTGCTCCCGCGTTCTGAATTTTGCCTGGCTGTTTTTTTTTTTAACAGTGTATAAAATTTTAGAGTAAACACTGAAAAGGATCACAGGACTGCCTAACCACAACATCAGCAAACTTTAGGGAGTTGGGGGGAATATAAGGTCATGGCACTGTCCAGCTTTGGGATGTTTTCTGTCTCCAGGAGGGCTGGGAAGACAGCAAAAAGAAACTCCTCCAGTGCATCATTCCCAGAAGTGGCCAGGGCCAGGCTGTGGGAAGTAGCTGGAGGAGAAAGAGCATCCTTTCCCTCCTGGACAGCTGGGGTGTGTGTGGCAGGCCAGGTGGCAGAGCTGATATTGTGTTTCACATTGTGCTTTGGCTGCCAATTTTTCTTTTTGAAGCTGGGACACTGCACTGTGGCAGGTGTGAAGGGATGCAGTTAGATGAGGGGTAAGGATTTTTTTTCTGTCTGTCCTCTCCTGAGGCTTTTACCTCCTTGCCAGTGCTGTGATCTTTACATGCTCCCATTACCCTGCTGCTCCCCCACCAAACCTGTGCCCATGGCCAGGTGTCTGCTGGTGCAGCCAGTGGGAGCTGAGGATGCTCTGGCTGGCAGTGCTCAGGAAGGCTGGAGGGAAACAGGTGTCTCATATGGTGGATTAAAATGCAAAAAATGCTCTCTAGGCATCAACTTCAGGTCCTTCAGTGACATCTGAAAGCCACGGGGGAGAAAAAAGTCCTAAAAACATTGGATAAAATGAAGAATGGAAATCAGCAATGTGTATTTTTCCAGTTCTGATTTGTTTTCCCAGATCTCATGTGTCGCTTATTTGTCTCCTCACTCCTACCACCAAATAAATGAAAAGGTTTGGGGTGTGTTCAGTAGTCCTGAGCTGTGGATGTCAGTGCTTATAAACTCCCAATTTGTACCTGTCCTTTGCCTCATGGCTCGTGTCGCGGGGGACATCAGGAGTCTGCTTGCTCCTGGAGTGAATATTTGCCAATGGGGCTAAAATGTAAAAGTCAAACTTTCTTCTTTCCTGCTGGTTACTCAGCCCATCTCATGCTCAAACACCTGGCCCCACCTGGGCAAATATTTGCATATTTGCAGTGAGTAGCTCAGGGCATGTCCCACCAGGCTGAGAGCTGAGGCTGGGGCTGGGCAAGCATCAGTGATGCTGTTATTCTCCTCATGGTGGTTCCTGTGCTGCTTGGCTGAGCCAGGAGGTGTGAAAGGGAAATCCTAAGCCATAAAAAGCTGAAGATTTTAAATTTTTTTTTCTGGTCTGTTAGAGAAACTACGATTTGGTAGCAGGGAGAAATGGGTTTGAAGAAACCTCTGTGTGTTTTGTGGAGGGAGCAAAAAGCGAGCGTTTTAGGAGATGGGTTTGAGCCTGGTGGCTCTGGGCAGTGTGGGAGCCCAGTGACTGCAGCCTTTAGGAGTGGAAAAAAAGATGAAGCGAGAAAGTTTGTGATAAAGCAGGGAGGCAGTTAAGAGGAGGAAATGAAGGTGCTTGGCACATAACCTTGGCCAGGCTCTGCTCCCCCGGGGACGAGCCAAAAATAGATTTCCCTGGAGGCAGGGCAGCCTAGGTTAAAGCAGAATGATGAACAGGGGGGATGCAGCCATGGCACAGAGGATCAGGGGGGAGCAGGACAGAGATGTTATGCTCAGCCAAGGGCATCCTTCTGCTTATTTGGGGCAGTTTTGTTCCCCGTTCCCAGGGGTTTCCCCTGCAACCTGGCTCCCTTTCCACATCCTCTGTCAGCTCAGTGGGGCTCCATCCCAGCCTCTGGTACAGCTGCAGGGGTGGGGAGAAAGTTATTTGCATTGATCTGAAAACTCAGGACCTCTCTAACACTGTGTGACAGCTTAAAACACAGAAACCCCTTTCCTGTGGGGTAATCACTGAGAGCTGGCTGGGACAAATATCACAAAATCTTAGCTATTAATCCCAAATTACTGGTGTCCTTTAGAAGAACGGTCTTTTCTTTAGCCAAGGACAATTGGCATTGACTGGCATTTACCACCCAGGATGGGTTTATCTGAGCTTCTCTGGAGGTGTTGTAACCATGGTTGCTACAGCAGGAATAAACTGCTTTAAATTCCTTGTTTCCTCAATCCATTTATTGGCTATCGAACATTTGTAGTGTGGAGTCCTGTTGGCCTTTGGAGCCTGGAAATAACCTCCAAATGGAGCAAGAGGAGTTAAATGGCTTGGCAGGCAGCCAAGATGACTAAGTGATTATTCCAGCCTTACTGGAGCAGGAGTCAGACATGGAACCGGACACATTTCCCATAACTGGAAACCCCTGGTCAGAACTGTGGGATCTGTGGCTGCAGCAAAAGCCATCGTGGGCTGTGAGTGGCCAGGGAGGCCACGGGCAGGGCACTCCAGAAGGGACATGCATGTCCATGACTGTGCCTGTTTGCAGGAGCAATAACCAAAGGACACAAATAGCAAATCACACATTTGGCCAAAACACTGGGAAACGAGACTGGAGTTTCTGACACAGACACTGCCAGTCCCCTGTCATTGCCAAAGCTTTTCTAAAAGCCTTTTTGGACTCCCACAGGCACATCTCCAGCCTTAACTTTCCTCAGGAGACCTTGAAGTGAGAAGCTATGTGAGAGCAGGAGGGAAAATGTTTGATTTCAGTGAGTACACCTCCTTTCTTCCTGCTGTGAAGGACAGGACTTATCTGTGGGCACTCCAGCAACACGTGACAACAGTGGAGCACCCTGTGGGAGCAGTGTGGGTGCCTCAGCACCCACAGCTCATTTCACACCCATTTAGCCACCCTGGCGACGCCACTTGGCCCTTGGCATGGCTGAAACCCATCATCACACTAGATGCTGCTGGGAAATGGGCAATGGAAGAAGAAAACCAGCACCCCCTGGGCTGGTCCCCTGGGCGGAGGTGTCCATGGCACTGGGATTTTTGGCTCTGGCTGGCCTCTGAGCACATTTCTTTGCAGCACACCCAGCCCACAGCCTCTCCCATGGCTGATAACGAGCTTGACCTTTATCTTCAGTGACTCACGGCTGCTCCTGTTTCACTTGCCTGTCAAGGGCTGGTTGCCTCCTCCATGGGAAAACTCTTGGAGTGTTGACCAGGGGCAGGAGAAGCACAACCACACCTGCAGCCAGAAATCCCCTTTAGCCACTGCCATTCCACCACTTATCGTCCCTTGGTGCCTCACTCGCTGCTTCTGCTTCTGGTATGAAGCCAGGCTCTAACAGTGATGGCTGCTCACAGATTGAGGATGAGGATGGGGCTGCCCCAAGGGAAGGGCACCCTGCTCTCCAGCCTGAACTGCAGGAAGGCGGTTTTCATTCTCCACAAGCTGTTGCTGCATGTCACCTTGAATCAAGTGATTTCTCATCCAGCAGTAATGAGGGAAGAAAGGGCAAAAGGCCTTCATCTCGTGAGAAAGCTGGGTACTGGGACAGAGAAGCAGCTGTCCCTGTGGGAGCAGACGGCACTTCTCTGGGAGATAACAGGTTGTGGGTCACTGTAAAGCAGTCCCCTCCACAAACCATGCTGTGATTGATGATTGCTGCGGAGAGTGAGGGTGATGAGCTTTTGTCGAGCATCTGGGACCCCAGGGCAAAGGAAGTGGGAAGGCACGAAGGAGGTTTGTGCTTGTAAGGGACTGGCAGGGAGCCTGCAGCGGAATCTCAGCCCCGACCTTCAAAGGGAGGAGGCTGCTGGCTCAGTGCTGACTGTCCCGGCTCGCACCTGGGTGTTTAAAAAGGCAGGTTTCACTTCTCCCTGGTTAAAGGCGACCTTGTTCTCCCATCTGGCGCGGGGCTGGGGCGGCTGGCCGGCAGCAAGGGTGACTCAGCCTGCCCACGCAGCGGCCGCCAGCCAGCTCCAGCTCTATTTGACGAGCAGGTGAACCGATCGCTGCTCACAAGGACCTTGGACCTTGCCTTCTTTCCCTTTTCTTCCCTTTACTTTCACCCTTGCCCTCCCTGGAGCTGCACTCCGCGAAGTGGCACTGGCCACAGTGCAAGCCTGGCCACCTTCCTGCCTGTGGCCGCTGTTCTGTGGGCACTGGTGGCCTTGGGCATCCCAGCCATGCATGGCCAGCAGCTCGGTGGTCCCGGGGCCAGCTGGCCCTGCAAGCCAAGGGCGAGCCCGGTGGCTGGGGCGGAGGGAGCGCCGAGGGCAGTGCAGCCACAGAGCCGCCAGCTTTTCTTCTTAATGATTTTTTATCTCTGTGGAGAGGAAGTTGTAAAGCGATTTTGTTTTATTGAAACATGATGAGGAAGGACATCCCAGCACATGGATCCAAGTCAAGGCCAAAGCTCCGGCTTCCTGGGTGCCAGAGAGAGCAATAAAACAGAGAGACTCTGCCAGCAGCTCGGGCCCTGCAATTATCTCTGCTTCCCAAGGGAGATTTCTACCATGTGTCTCCATTTTTCCCTCTCCAGTCATGCTTTAGCACAGACAGACAAGGTGGTGTCTACAGGGAAAATGAACACGTGGGCTGGGTGGGTCAGTCCCACCTTGGTGCTCACTGTTCGGGGGTCATAGAGAAGGTGTTTATACCACAGGGCAGCTGCCTACTGCTTGGCGAAATAATAAAATAANCTACTGCTTGGCGAAATAAAATAAAATAAAATAAAATAAAATAAAATAAAATAAAATAAAATAAAATAAAATAAAATAAAATAAAATAGAGTCCCTCTAAAATAGGCTCTGCTTTAGTTTTCAGACACTCATCCCACCTCAGCAGCTCCTCCTGCCAACATGTACCCAGTATTTTATCCAGGAGGTGTTTCTGGCTGGTGCAGTGTGTGGGGAGGGCTTGGTTTGGCTTCGGAGGGCTTTTTGGGGTTGGATTTTGTTGTTTTGTTGGTTTTTTTGGTGGGTTTTTTTTGTTTGTTTGTTTTTTGTTGTTGTTGGTTTTTTTTTATTTTTTTGGTTTTTTGGTTGGTTGGTTGGTTGGTTGGTATTTTTGTTATAAGCTATTTGCTGCCTCTGATCTGCTGGCNAATTATCTCTGCTTCCCAAGGGAGATTTCTACCATGTGTCTCCATTTTTCCCTCTCCAGTCATGCTTTAGCACAGACAGACAAGGTGGTGTCTACAGGGAAAATGAACACGTGGGCTGGGTGGGTCAGTCCCACCTTGGTGCTCACTGTTCGGGGGTCATAGAGAAGGTGTTTATACCACAGGGCAGCTGCCTACTGCTTGGCGAAANTCGCCTGGGGGTGCCGGGGCAAGATCTACAATTGCCACCGGCGTGGCTGGGAGGTATCTGGCTTCTATCTGCTCTTGCCAGTCAGCCCAGAGCCCCCATGAAGCCCTCCCAGCCCAGGGGGATGGGGGAGGAGCTCCCCGAAAACCCTACTGCACCATACTCAGGTTTCTCCCTTTGTGCCACTGACAAGCTCGAAGGGGGTCGGTCCCCCCTCCCATGCACCAACACCCCCTTTAATTAACTACTGAAATCATGTAATTGCCTCTTCATTAAAGCCAATTAAAGCCCGGCTGACAAGGGAGGAGGCGGCACATTTTGCAACTTGCCGCTGAGATGAGAAAGCGCGCACCGCAATTACGGTGTCTGCTCTGCCTTCCCCCCCCGTCCTCACCAGGGCTGGCTTTGAAATCGGAGCCGCAGTGAGATGGGGCTGGCGGGCTTCTCGCACCCAGCAAACCCTGCGTACTGGTCGGGCTGGCTGCTGGGAGAGGCTGCCGCACACCGCGGTGGGGAAGGGAGGCCGGGCTGCCTCCTCTCCTTCCTCTGCCTCCTCTGCCCTGTGCCCGCAGATGAGGCCAGGTGTGGAGGAAGAATGCTCAGGGGGATGAGGGGCGGAGAACAAAGCTGGGGGGCAGCATTTTTTGTGCCAGGCTGTGCCAGGGTCTTGCTGGAGCTGGATGACTTCTGCAGCTCTGAGTTTTGGTCTCCATCTCCCAGGGATGCTTCAAAGCCATGGATGGCTCTTTTCCAAGGGCCAGAAGCACCCACAGGGGTGATCCCCCTCCCAACCCTGCAATTATCTCTGCTTCCCAAGGGAGCAGAAGGGTGCTGACCTCACACTGTGAGGTGGGGTGAATGTTCACAGTGCTGCTCGTTGGCTGTCCCAGCCAGAACTGCAATCAGTTCCCAGGGGTTCGGTCCAGGGTATTTATTTGCAGCCTCTTCGGCCTCACTGGGGGAAAGGGACTGAAACACCTACTCCTCAGAAGGCACAAGATGAAGCTGGGGGTGGAGGGAAAGAGGGATCCATCCCCTCTTCTCCTTGGCCAAGAGATCCCAAAACCAGCCAGGCCATCTCTGTGACCGCAGGGGTTTCCAGCCAGAGCAGCACCAGCGAGTCACGAAGTGCAGAGCAGAGCACACGTGGAATGCTGCGGTGCTGCTGCTCCAGATGCCGGCTCCCTGATTTTCCCCCGTGCTGCCCAGCTTTGAAACGCCTGAGCAAGCAGCCCTTGCAAACCTTTATTGCACACACGCACTTGCCTAGGTTTTGACCTGAACTGTGCTTATTAACCTCTAATTTTTTTTCTCTTCTTTTTTTTGGGTTTTTTTTTTTTTTTGTGTAATAACAGTCCGGTGTTCTTTGTAGGCAATCTGTCTTCAAAGATCTCCTTTTTGATCTTTTCATAGGCTAAGCAACAATTCAGCCTGTATAAATCTGAGATTGAAAGTACATAATTTGTTTTTCCCTGATTTTTTGAAGCGGTAAGAGATGAAACGGCTCAGGGGAATGTCAGCAGCAGTTATATCTTAATTGTTTTTTCTCTGCATCAAAACACCTTGAACTATTCACTCGTATGCAGGAGCTCTGCATGACCTCTACAGCAAGTGCTGTAACTCCCCTAACAAGTTATATCCCATCACCAACTTCAGCAGTTGGCTTTAGTAGGAGCTCCAATACTCATTTTTCACCCAACCTTCATTCTGTCATGCTCTTTCTCTCCAGGAAAATCAAAGAGTTTAGAATGTGCTTTAAGTCAGGAGCATGAAAAGGAAGAAGGAAGACCAGATAATTGGGTTAAGTAAAAAAACAGTATTAAAAAAAAAAAAAAGGAAAAAAATCTTTACCTCCTCCTAAGTGTGACCTTAACAGAGTTTATCAAATATCAAATAGACATTAATTAACTAAGCAAGCTCTCATTTATCCCTAAAAGGTAGACTCAAAAACCTGAGTGAATTTACTTTGTAAAAAAAACAATTCAACAGCTCACAAGGTATATTTGCACAGTGCAAAAACTTGCATCAATGATAGCTCAGACCATCCTATGCTGTTTGGTTTCTGCCCCAAACAGGGGCAAATTATTATTTTTTTGTTTCACCCTTTAGGTTGTGATGAATGATAAGTAAATTCCTTTCCCTAGTGTTTCCCTTCAGCCCTTTTTTCAAGCTGAGATGGGTCTAGTATGACTTATGTCCACCTTGCAGATGCTGGGGGCAAGCAGGGAGGCGGGGGCAAGCCAGCAAGAGGCCACAGATCACTGGTGATGCTTTTTTGGGAAAGGAAACTTTGCTGGGAGGGATATTTTTTGCAGTGGGGGAGTGTTACCAGGGAGGCTCATAGAAGCCAGGAGGCCATGTGGAGCAGAGCTGGCAACTGCAGCACAGGCTCACTGGGTTGTATTAACCTGCTCTGGCATCCCCACGCGGTGGCCAAATTCCCACGGTAAAATCTGGAGGGTAAGGCATCTTGTGCAAGAGGCGAGTGCTGCGGGGTGGAGTGAGCGTTTTCGCTTGTGTAATGGCCAGGTGAACCAGCAGAGAGGAAAGCCAGTCTGGAAACAAAAGCTGGCACTTGACAAACTGCTCAGTCTTAATTCACATGATGCCTCATTAACAGCACACAGGCTCGGATTTTTTTTTTTTTCCCCTCTTCTTTTTCTTGGATGCTTGTCAAACCAGAGTGACTTAGAGCATCTATTGTTTAGGATTCATGGCCCTGGCCTGTGAGAGGCTGGTGGTATTTAGGGCATCAATATGAGTAAATGGAAAAAAAAAATTTCTTCCTGCTATTAGTGTGATAACCATAAACCATTTGGGAAAGGGAGGATGAAAGTTCTTTCATGCACAGGTCACAGCTACTGCAACAGAGTTGTTTGCACACTGATTTGTAGTGAAAAATGGGAACAGCAAAGGTAAAAACTGTGAGGACTTCAGATTCAGGGGAGGAGTCCTGAACAGATATTGACATAAAATCAATTCCCTGTGGATTTTAGTTGGGGAATAATACAGGTATTTACCCTTGGGAAAAGGCAGTGGATAAAGAAGCATGAATGCAGTGCTCTTATTTTTTTTATACATTGCCATTTGTCATAGACTCAGAATGTTTGGGTGGGAAGGGACCTTAAAGATCATCTCATTTCAACCCCCCTGCTATGAGCAGACCAGGCTTTTCACTAGACCAGGTTATTCAGAGCCGCACCCAACCTGGTGTTGAACACTGCCAGGGATGGGACATCCACAATTTCTCTGGGCAACCTGTTCCAGTGCCACACCACCCTCATAATAAAGAATTCCTAATATCTTATCTAAACCTGCTGTCTTTCAGTTTGAAGCCTCCTTGTCCTGTGAGTATATGTCCTCTGAACAGTCCCTCTGTATCTTTCCTGTCAGCTCAACTGGAAAGGATGTTCCCTGAGCTAGAGTTGTTTCCAACAGGGCTGGAGCAAAGATACTTCAGAAGAAGGTGCACATTTCAAGCACAAGTTCATGAGGTGGTGCTACCTCAATCCAACATCAGGCAGCCGTGCCATGTCTCACATCTTGAACTCACCTCTGCATCACTGAGCTCGTAGGGAGTGAGTGATTTCCTCGTGCTGAACTAGTCTGACCTCTTCTTATGTATCCCTCTGCAGCATGGGGCTCCTCAGGACTGTGCTGTGCTGAGCTGGCTTCCCAGAGACCTCATTTGCTTGAGGAACTGCCAGCAAGGCAGCATTTAACTGAGCGTGAATCTATTATGAGTCTCCTTTACTTTAAAACAGGAAAAGCTCGTTTAAATCAGAGAGCGGAAACACACAGAGTCCATCTTAATTTTTCCAGGTACCACAGATCCTAACCAAATAGCAAACCCCAAATAACTGAACACACGGAAATTGAACCGAAAGCTCTGTTATTCCAAATACCAAATTTCCAGGAAGGTACCCTGGTGCTGTGCTGGACTCCTGAGAGACCACAGGCTGTCCCTGAGTTTCAGCTGGCAGCAGAGCATTTCCATTTGTTCCTGTATCAGACAGGGCAGCAGGGCAGTACTTCCAAGGCTCTCTTCCTAGACAACCCAGGCGCTGAGAGGCTGTTAATCACGCTGTATCCTGAGCAGGTGACACGCCAGATGAATTCCTCTTGGAGTGCCTCCAGCTGCTTCAACTTTCAGGCCCAGAACTGGAGGTTTTTCCTCCCTCAAATGAGAAGCCACCAACATGAAGGCTGCATCACCAAAACATGTTCCCACAGACTAAACTTCAGGGTTTTTATCAGGGTGCTGAGATGGCAATCAGGCATGGATGCACTTAAGACTTTTTGCTGTCACCTCACCATTTTTAAAAATATGTAGCTTTACATAGGGCATTCATTTGTCTCAAGCCCAGTCTTTAAAACACACCAATATTTAAAATATTTTTTTAAAATGCATTCAAACAACAACTTGTGGGCTTTTGCACACAAACTCAGTCAAGCCTGAATTTACCATTCAGCCTGGATTTATCTGGCCGTGACATTCTGCCTACCACTTCATCAATTCTTCATACTGTTAGAGGAATGAGCTGTACAGGTGCCAGTTCATTTCCTGTAGACAAAGTCTGTAAGTGAAAACAGAGAAGTCTAAGAACTGCTCATCTCTGCCATTATTGGTGAGATCTGCAATGGGAAGAGCACAGCTGGGTTTTGACAAGATCTGTTTTCTATTAGGCTGTGTCAACCGGCATTAACTCTGCTTGAATGAATTTCAGCCCAGCTTTCCCATCGCTTTCCCTAGGATGAACATCTTGCTAGGCAGCTTCATCACCCACCCATCTCATTTGGCTCCCTAGATGCTGGCACATTTGCTCCACATGTTCTGGAATTTCCCGTTTTCTCAAAATTCAAGTCAGCCTTTCAGGATTCATGCACATAAATTACTCTTGTGTGCTGATCTGCAGATGTTTATCTCCTGGTAGCTGCACTCCCATTAACCATGTAGTGGAAAGTACTGCTTGAGATGGGGAATTATTATTCAGTTTCTTCCAATATAAAGAGAAACAAACCAGGTCAAATCTCTCTATTTGATGTACCTTGCTGAGCCAGTCTCCACATGGGCAAGCTCCATTTGTTATTCCTGTCCCTGTCAGAAATGCCTTCACACTGCTCTCCATGCCTGCCAGAGTGCACTGCAGTCAGACTTGGTTACAAAATCTAATCTTTTAAAATAAAGCCCAGAACCTATCCCTTGCCCTGCCTTCTTTCCTCATTCCAGCCTTAACACTATGGCACCTGAGCATTAGTGTTACATTTTCTGATTTTGAGGTCAGATGTGGGAATATCTTAACATTCATAAACCAGTTTGTCGCCCAGCACCTCATTCAGTCCGTGACCAAAGTGCACAGATCATGTGGAATCTTGTAATGACTCTACCTTCCTAAAAACCCCAACTGCTACAAAAGATACAGACTGCTTGCAAATTGAGCAACTTTGTTCTGATTTACATCAAAGAACTGTACACAGCTATATTTACAACGGCTCCTGTTTTGGCTTTTGGCAAAGGCAGATGTTGAGCCAGGAGCTGTATGGCCAAATAGCTGGAAGGTGCTGCGTTTAACGCTCCACAATGGGATGCTCACTTCTCCTAGGAAGCATCAGGGACCAGACAGGCACCACCAATAATGTTTCACAACTTTAATAGAATATTCTATCTATTCTGTACAAATTGAAAACACCGTATTAAGTTACAAATGTGTAAGGTAAGGCTGGAGCACTCTACATGCCTGGTCACAGTGTTGATACAGCTGCTATTCAACTGCTGCCAGAGGTTGGTAATGGATGCTGAAACTAGAAACGTGTACCTTAAGTGCCACACAACAACAAAAGGTAGTTTTGCAGACTTCAGAACTTTAAATAAAACAAATTGCGGAATGGAATAATTTCAGTGTTGCAAGTAAGACACCCAAACTTCAGATTTATTGAACTGACTCATTTTGATAAATTTCCGTGTTCATAGTGAAAGGTCCTTTCATGCTGGACACTAAGCAATAAGACTACTGGAAATTGTCTGGTTCTTTGGCTGCAACCCACTTCCACCAACAGCAACAGTTTGGCCTTTGCATTTTGATCTTCATCCAGACGAGTTGTCATTTTGATGTCAGTTTGTTTCTTCTGTCTAGACTACTACATTGAGACCACTTTGAATTACCTGTTTTACAAGTACCCATATTGTATGCAAAAGAGGAAGAAGATTTTTCAAGTATATTAAAAACTATTAAAAAGCACTAATTCTGTCAAAGTACTTACAGACATGAATAAATAAATAGTAAGATGAACAACTAAGTCTCAAATATGACACCCTCTTCAATGAAGTAAAATTACTTCAACTCAACTGGTTGTACTGAGATAATAAATATGACATTTAAAGCTGCTCAAGCACTAGTTCAATTTGTAGGTTGCAAGAAACATTAAAAAAGGGGGAGGGAACTAGCAAAAAAGTCATATTGCTCTATCTGTTTCAGCTACCATACATGTAATCCATTTACTTTAGCTTCTCAGCACATTGCTATTCCACGATTTTCAATGTCGAGCAAGAAAATGGATAATCCTCCCACGGTAGTCTGGACTATTCCCCTATGCATAGGGCAAAAGGCTCTAAAGGCCTATTGACATACTTAGCTACAGTGTACCAACGGCTGTAGAGTGTGCTTTATTTAAACCTCTTATTTCCCAAATGCATTGAAGTTGCCACTGTACATGTTAAGCAATAAAGTTAGTGAAAATCATGCACTTTAAAACAAATTAATTTTAAGCATTGTTAATAAGATTGTGCTGCAGTGATAGAATATCCCGAACTGCAGGCCAGGTATCCAACTATTTGTTACAAGTTGTTCAAATGTCACTTCCAAGTGGTATTTCCTTATTACTGTTGTTTGCATTCAGCAGGTTGGCTGGACTCTTTCTGCATAAAGGGAAAAAGAGAAAATAAGTAGTTAAAAATCAAATTGGCATAAAAGAAAACAGCAAATACAGAGAAACTGGCTATGCGGTTCTGAATTAACTAGGTATCACTAGCATGTACAAAAATGCTACATGAAAACTCAAGCTACATCATAAAGGTCCAACAGAATCCACATTTATTTGGTTTCCCCTTGCCCCCAGCTACTTGGTACCCCATAATTTTTTACCTATTTTTGTGCTGTTAACACTGCATCATCCTCTAGGTCAAGGTTCACACAAACAAGAAAGCAAACAACCACCTACTCCCCTCAACCACAGGCTCTGTTTGACTTCCAGCCCTATTAAACCATTTTAACAATAAACTGCCACCTCCTCCAGCTCTGAGGGAGGAAGGCAGGCTGCTTATTCTGCTGCACATCTCAGTTTTTCCTTAGGAGCCTTGCCCTTTCTGCTAAGGTGATAAAAATGTAATTAATGTGTTGATTTCTTCTAGGTTCTGCATCACCAGCAGGTAACTATTCAACAATTTAACACTGGCCAAGAAGTCCATATGTTAATCTGAATATGTAAAAGTAGAAACACCTTCATTAGACAGTTAAACAACTTCCCCTTTGGCAAAAGGAAGTGTATTTGGGAATGAGAACAAGTACTCAAACAGCTAAGAACTTCGGGTTTACACTGCACTTCTTGCTTTTTTTCAAGCATTCTTATAAAGCAGGAGAATTTATTCAGTGAATTTCCACTTTGCTTCTCCTCTTACCATTCTTAATATAGTTTATTATACACAAACAGCAGTCACAGAAACCTGCTGCAGTCTAGTAAAGAAAAATACAGGTATAAAACATGACACCCTGAACATCACTGATGCAAAGTAAATGTTTCTTAGTTACTATCCTAAATAGGTTTATGTGTTATAAAATATGTACCCATGCCAAGTTCAGTATACATCAAGTAACCAAGAGCAAAGAGAACTGAAGCATTTTGCATCTAGCGAGGAAGAATAGGAGCAACTAATTTAAACTTCCTTATCATGAAGTTTTGCCCCTGATAATCTGCACTAAATCCAAGCTGTTTCTCTGTTCCTCACCAAAACTGCTTTATGGCCAGAGTGGTCACTGTCATTCCCACTGCTTCAGTTCAGGATTAGAGCCAAATGCATAGATGTGTCAAAGACCTTTCAGGCTTCTTCCTTGTGGTATTCCTCACCCAGCACATCTGGCTAACTTCTCTCTCATCTGCCTGAAGTTCCAAATAACACCAGTGTGAATTAAATTGCACTGATTGGGGCTGAACACAGGAAAAGGTTTGTTTACACAAAACACAAAATTAGCATTCTTGCTCTTAAATTAAAATTTAACTGCCACTGGTAGAACATTGCATGCTATTTCTTTTTATTAAGGAGCAGGCAAAAACCAGCAGCGTTTTTATCTGAAGTTTTCTAAAGGTTTGTATTCTTTTAACTGCTTGGTATTTGAACATGGCCAGAGTAGTGTGCAGGCAGCATCACTTCCTCTCCTCTTTGCATTCTGGATAAGAGCCATGATAAAATAACAAACCTGCTATTTAAAATGTACTTAAAAAACCTTTCCATCTCCCTCCTTCCCTGTCATCTGTTATATTTAGATCAAGACACACCTAGGCTGACCACTGCAACCGTTTCCGCCAAATTTTAATGATCAACCAAAACACTTGTTATATTTTCTAATACACTTCATTATCTTTTCCTTATTTCTGTAAACACTTAAATCATATTTACTGCATATAACTGTTTATCCTCTAAAAACTGAGTCACAGAGATCACAAAGTTCTCTTTTAAGGACCTTTCAGTGTTGATTACTACTCTCAGACACAAAAAAAATAAATACAGTTTGAGGGGTTCCCGGACCTGAGTCAGTTGTTGGAAGATTTTGAGACAAACACTGCTATTTTTAGGTTACACTTGAGGGTGTATCTGTGTTGGCCATATAAACAAAATGTTTAAGCGGGCCCTAAGTATCAAGGCAGTATTTCAGATCCAGACTCCAACATAATCCATGTTCTCCCACCACTTTAACACAGCACTGCCCTTGCTGAGGAAGCCAGCATGTGAGCTCCATGCTGCCTTCAGCCTTGTACAAAGCATCTCACAGCCTAATTCCAGAGGACACCAGCACAAAGAGACCACAATTCCCTTCCAGTTACAGCTGCTCCAGCAGGCACATGCACATTGAAACTCATCTCTGGCCTTTGCTGGCTCCTGTAAGACCAGGGTCCAGGCCCCAAGCTGTGAGTGTGATGGAGGGCCGACATCCACACTCCCTTAGGCTGGGCTTTAAAGCCTGAGCCTGCTCTTCTTGGTGACAATGGGCCAGCCAACCACTGCCACTGATCTGCCTTAGCCTCTTCCTGTGCCATTTATCACCCCATCCTGGCAAGGGTTCCATTCATGCTCTATTTCCCTAAATTAACCTCCATGGTATCTTAGAAAGGTAGTGAAATGCATTGGCCAGGCAATAAAGACCAGAGAGACTTGAACTGGCCAAGATAAGGAGAAACTGCATTTTATTTAAAAATAAATTTAGCAGTAAACACATATACTCAAGATCACTACCAGGGCTACAGAGACAAGAATTCTTCTGGTTGTAAACAGGTTCTTTACAGTAACCATAAGCAGACTTAAGTTCATCTTAAAATTGGTAAGATTTAAATTTTTTAATGTCTTTAAAGTATTTCATATTCACTTATTCTGTGCAAGGAGTTTAAACTGCTCTGGGCCTTTAATTTCATTTTGAGATACTGTTCCAATGGCTATGAACAAGCTGAGTGAGACTCCCACCTATTTCTTCTCTTTTGCTAACAAAGATCAATAATATAGCTTTTTGTTACTGCAGTTTACTTATTGCATCACTTTCTCAGAATTAAAAATTACACCTAAAATTTGCAAGAACATAGAGCTAAAACAGAGAAGAAAGTAGGTCTGAGTTAATACTGCTTTCATGACTATCCTACACAAACCCCACTGTGTTTGCCCATCCAGTTAAACTGGTGTCCTAGAGGATGGGGACGTAAGCCAAACATTTCCATGCCATTTATTTTAGCAATTTTGTTTTTTCAAAAGAGATCCTGAAGGAAACACTGAATTTCTGTTACTTTAAGCAACACACATTCCTAGGTGATTCAAGGACCAATCAAGTCTTTATCTCCTTACTTTTCCAATTCACTTTTTGGGAAACTTCCCATCTGCTAAGGTAGCCATGCAGGAACAGGCACTAAATCTGATGTCTTTTCCAGTGGAGAAGGTAGAGCCTTTCTGAAACATCTTCAATGGAATAGTTCAATTATGGGACCTAAAGCTGAATCTTATCTTTATTTCCTATTCTACATTACTGAATGAGAAAAAGCAAGGATATCAAATGTAAACCGAGAGCTAGCTGGAATTAAGTAAGCAACCCTACCCCAAACTGCCTGCCTCCCCAACTGGTTCTGGAAATGAATTTGCTGCTGACAGGTCCTGCCACTGTAACCCAGAAGACAAGGGATCTTGAAGCCCATGCAGCCTCACACACACAGAGCAGCTCTTTTGCTCATGATTCAAACCAGCACTCTGCATTACCCTGTCAGCTACTTCTCAATTCAAACACAGCCTCAGCAAGGTGAAATAAAGGCAGCTAAAGGAATGAGAGATGCAAGCACATAGAAAAATGCACTAGACAAAACCAAGTACATTATCCAGTTTTGTAGCATCTTCTGAAGCCACTTTCAATCATCAGACTGCTCAGTGTTCCAAAGCCACAACTTATACATGGCACAAGTGCTTTGTGTAAGAGATGATAATGATCTGGTTGTATCTGAACAACTCAAATGTACTTAAAACTCACAGGAAGGAAGTAGGAAAAGTTTACAAAGCAGGGAGTGTTGACATGCAGCAAATGTACTATAGCAATAAAGGAGGAGGTAACATGGAAATAATTGAAAAGGAGAAACTGAATTTGAAAGGAAAACAGACCAATTATTTTTGTGTACATGGAAAAGAAAACTACTCTAGACAAGAAAAGCAGGGGGTGGGAACTGGAAGGCAAAGAAAGGCAAGGAACAGGGAAAAAGAGGACCAGAAAATGGTACGAGCAGAAGAAAGAATGGAAAACAGGACAGGCCCAGGGGTATCAGTGTCAAAAAATGAAACAAAAGAATTCCAAGTTGACTTGAAAAACTGGAGCCAGTGGGTGACAATTTTTAACTGTAGGGAGGGAACACAGCTGTGTAACAGACTGCAGCAGGACAACAGACAAGCCACTGTGACAAACAGATGTTCTACTACTGCAGGTGAACCACCAGTGCACATATGCTGAGGCACCAAAAACCAACACAGAAGCACAACTCCATTCTGAGTTTAACAAAGGCAAGGAAGAGCATTATCTATGCAGAGGGAATGAGCTGGAAGGTTTATAGCATCTTCTAAATAATTAAAATTAAAGGACAGAAGCCTAAAATACAGGGAGGAAGAAGTATGGAGGCTCTTGCAGGCATTGTTCTCTGTGAGGAATGGGATAAAAGGTGAAAGATGACAGTACACAACAGAAGGAACTTTTTCTTTCTTCTTTTAAATAGACAGATGAGCAGAAGAACAATACCTGTGCAGGATCACGAGAGATCAAGAAAAGGCTTCTAAGAGTGATTGCCTGCCTTTGTCAGTCAGCATAAATAAGATGCTGGAAAAGGCATACTAAGTAAGCTGATGACTTAGAAGAGTTTAGGAAGAGCAGAGAAGATAAGAAATAATTTGCAAGTGCATTAGAAACAGTAAAGAGATGCAACATCAAACCAGAAACAAAGAAAAGGTCTGACAATTCTCAGTATCTTTTATCATGTGTATATGAAATACAGTTTGATTGCTAGAAAGGCAAAGCAGAAAGTGTGCCAGGGAGGCAGAGAGTCATTCTGAAAAATCTACTTTAATTATATGATTTAAAGGCATTCATCCCTACACCCATTTCTTTCTTTTTTTACTTATAAAACCTAAACTCTGAAGTCACCATTCCCCCATCTCTTTTCCCCATAAAAGGAAAAAAAAACCAAAACACCAAAACAAACCAGAAAACCCTAGAAAACAAACCACATTGCATGACTACAAATGGGACTCTTGGAAGTTAGGTATGAATGGAATTCCACCTTACCTAGAAATGTATGAATGAATAACAGACTTATATTACACCTAAATGGGAAAAAATTGAAAGGAACTGTCAGCATGGATGAAAAGTGAAATGTACAAAACAATACAGGAGGCAACAACCATAACCTTCCAAGCTTTTTTTTTTCCCCTACAGAATACCAAATCCTCTAGAAGGATACTTCAAACAAACATATGTTGATGTATAACTAACATTTTTTCTCAGCTGTCCAAATTTTCCCATTACAGGTACACCACTGCATCTGAATCCTACAGAGCAGAGTCAGAATACTGACTTTTGCCAATCAGTTTGATTGATGTTTGTACAAGACAGACTTTCTTTAGTATACAGAATTTCTCATTAAAGAAAAACAAACTTGACTCTTGATAGTGACAAAAACCATTTACTAATGATATGATGTATAAAATTATACCAGAAGAGTGATATGTCAAGCTGCTGTTAAGACTTTTATCCAAAGATCAAACAGTTTTGCACGCCTTTCACTTTTTCATCTGTCTTTATAAAAAATGGAAAGCTGATGTTTTAAGAACTACATGAACACAAGTCTGTCATCACTGTCCAAGCTTCACTAAATAGAAGCATTTACCATGACAGAAGAACTGAAAAATACCTATCAGAAGGAACACTAACCCTCGAGGCTGAATTTTAAGCCAGGTACCATAAAGTTTAAAAAAAGGTGAGGACTGACTTTTTTTGATTTTTAACCAAGTACAGACTTGTAGAGTCTAACCTGCAGCCATCAGGACAATGATAAAGAACAATTCTAAGGAAAATAACAAACAAACAAGCTAGTTGAGATTTGTCAGACTAATTCTAGCTTGAAGTCCAGCCAAAGAACATCAGAATATGACTTTTCTAAAAGAAAACTATATTAGCATTACACAGAGATGCATGCCATTAAGAAGCAAAGGCACACAGATTGGAAATTATCTTAGTGCACGTTGGAAGTCAAAACCTGCATTTTCTCAACTGATGGAAACATTAACTTCTCTTTGAAGAGTAATTTGAGCGCTGAAGATAAAAAACATTGCAGTCAGAAGCTAGGGTGTTTTTTTGATTGATCTTTTCACAAGCTATCATACCCTTAGCTACTCTGCTCATGATTATAGCCTGTGTTACGACTAAGCACACAAAAGGCCTCACCTTAGGATCAGTCTCTGCATCTTCCTCCTCTTCTCCCTCCTCTTCCCCCTCCAACTCCTATGACAAAATAGAGATAAACTAACAGAAATTAAAACAGGTTAAAAGTGCAACTTTTTGTAATGGACAAAAAGCAAAGTAGCGAATTAAATTATCACTGTATTCCAGAGTGTATCAGATGTCAGCACTGGGCTCATTTAAAAGAATTCAGCATCTTCCAAGTTTTAAATGCAAAGTCTTTAAAACATGGTAGAAAGGTCTTGTATGGCTTAAGGCAACCTTCCTATGTATGCTGCTGCAGTCCCACAGCAACTTTTAAAACTCTACCTAACAAATTACTTGGAATTTTATTTCTGGTAATAGGCATATATGCCTGATTTTGTTCTTTATTTCAGTCTCCCTCCAAAGAGTCTGTTTATTTAGATTACTGTGGACAGGCTATGCATTCCTGTGAAGGATTTCTGCACTCAGTTTTACACACAACTACATCCAAGTGATAACATCTGGCACTGGAAACCAATTAAAAATACACATACACATTTCCATCAATACCCAGCTTAAAAAAATAAAAATATGAAAATGTTTAGTCACTCAACAGCCTAAGCACAGAGAAAAAATACTGCATACTGAAGGCTGCCAGCTCATATCAGATCAGCAGCTTGATAACCTCTGATATACTCTGCTATGCTGAAGCTGACAACAGTCAGGGATGTACATTTGGCAAATCAGCAAGAACAGCACAGTAAAAGCAGTAAAGCAAAAAATGTAAAGGATATTAGTTCATTTAAGTGTGGTAACATTTAAGTGGTTTTGTGCAAAGCCTCTCATAGTGTGTTTGTGTTCATACAACATTACTGCAAACAGACCAGAGCCAGCCTAAATTATTCATGCTGAACAGTTGCACACTTCCCGTTTTTTACTTTGCATTTGGTAAGACCCAGTCTTCAAGCTTATGACAACTAAAAGCTGACAGCTGAATTCCACTACCACCTAAGGAACAGATATTTACCATGCAGCACTCTAGAAAAAAAGCCTGGTTTTAATTTTTGACTCATGTCAGAAAACAGCTTTCAAAATACTAGATAAGAAATGGATATATGCTCTTGCAGAAAGTACTTTTATGAAAAGCAAAAACCAGGCACAGTTTTGCAAGTCATGAATGCTGAAAGTTGGAAAGAAGTACCATGCACAAGAGCATTTATGAACAACTGTTTTCTGCTCCATATAGAATTACTCCTGGCATTGGAATGGAATAGGTAATCAGTAATCTATAAAAAATACAGTGTGCATCTCACCTCCTCTTCACCTTCTTCATCTTCTTCAAACTGAAAAGCAAACCCAAGGTTTAATTAGCTCTGCTAGTATTTGCATAAAAACTTCTGCAGTAATAGGTGTAGCATATTGAAACACTATAACTGAAACTAAGCCCCTTCCAGAAGCAGATTAACAACTTATAGCAAGATGAATGACCCTTTCCTATCCCCAAGTAGCAGGAATCTCTTCAGGGCTTTTTTTGTTATTCTCATGTAATTAATACTTCACACTAGTCTAATCAGAGAAGGAGAAGAATGTTTCTATATGCTGACTAACAAACAAAATGCTAATTGCATACATACATTATCATCATCCTCTATAGCTTCCCCAGTGAAATACAGCACAGCACGAGGGACTATCCTTTCACGGAAGAAGTGTCCAATTTCAAAATCTGCTGCTAAAGTGAATTCTGAGTCTTCATCCTGTAAGACAAATCAGTTTGAGTTTTCCACTGCAAATGTCATGTGCTACACAGAAGCAGATGAAAATATTTCAAAGTAACAGGTTTGGGAAAACATCACACTGTCATCACCAACCTTCAGGTCACAGATACTTTTAGTATACTTCGTAACAATAAAATCTAAATCTAGATTTGCAGAATTGAGATTTTCTGCACAAATTTCCTACTTTCTACACGCAGGTTAGTGTCCTGCCAAGGCACCTTTTATTAAAAAGCTCATACAGACTTGGCTGGCTCGGGCACCTGATGTTGCACAACTGTTCAGAATGCCCCAGACTGATTTTTAAAGAAGTCAGGTGCCAGCCACACAGTACTGCTGAGTGGGCAGGGAAAATAATGGCCTTCCCAACAGTGACCACTGGAGTTGTGTTGGATAAGCGAGTCGTGTAACAGTGAACTGTCAGTGGATTACTTGGAGAAGTTGACAGTATCTCTCACTTTATCAAGGTGAAGCCCAGCTTTGTCAAAAGCAAAAATAACAATAAATATACACAGTACTTGATAAAAGAACCCTATAGTCACTATACAGTGACTGCACAAAAAGGATGTGGCAAAGAGCAATTGTGCCATTTCAAAAACTTACCAATGACTCTCCATCACCAGATACTGCAAAAAGAAAAGACAACAAATTTAAGAAATGCTTACATAGTCTCACCCACCTCAATATTCAAGGTGACAAAACACAGTATAAAGACCTTCTCATACCAGAAAACATTGAGGTTATAATGGCTTCACAAGGTAACTATGAAAACTATGTCAATTCAGATTACTATTAAGTTAAACCTACAGAAATCATACTTATAAGAATTTCACATGTTGTAGTTAAAAGCATCAAAGCTGCCATTTGGATGTCAAAGATTTTTGCACAGGAAATATTCTTTCTATGAGGATGGGTTCAGAGGACATGTGGATCAGCGTATTTGGTTTCTCTATTAATGCTGTAATTATAGTAACTTGATTTGGCTGGAGCACTACAAATCATCTCCTCTCCCCCAAAACAACTGGAACTAAATAGATGAACATTTTGACATGAATCTGCAAAGCATTGTTGAGAAGAGGCCCAGTACTGTAACCAGCATGGAACAGGGCGGGTGTTTTGTTTGTTTAAAGAAAAAGCCAACCAACCAATGACAAAAAAAATCAAATCAATGCAAAAAATCCTAACACAAATCAAAATGTATTTCCCTTCTCTACACTACCATGTGATCTACTGTGAAAGTGGTAATTTAGCTCAGTTCTCAAGTTGAAAATGCAAGTATCCACTGCCAGCAGATGTCACTGTCTTACCTTATACAGCTAATTTCAAAGTGTACCCTTTGAGTACTTAAAAGAAAAACAAAACACCAATGCGAGACAAATTTACATCCTTTCCTCAAAGCAGCAACAAAAATTGAAGGACTTTTCTGTACCAAACCACCCCCAACTTTAGAAATCCATATCCCATGTTTCTTAACCCACATACATGGGGATTTGCAGTAGTAATTAGGATGGACAGGTAGTTCATAACAGTGCACAACAGAATCAAGAACAATTTTGTTCAGTACACCTCTGGAATCACAGAACAGTTTGGGCTGGAAGAGACCTTAAAGAGCACTAACTTTCAACTCCTCCACCCTGGGGAGGAACATCTTTCATGAGACTAGGTTGCTGAAAACCCCATCCAGGTTGGCCTTGAACACTTCCAAGAATACCCAGAGAAATTATGGATGCTCCAAACTGTTCCAGTGTCTCACCACTTTCATAGTCAAGAATTTCTTCCTAATATCTAACCTAAACCTGCCCTCTTTTGGCCTAAAGCCATTCCCCTTGTCCTATCACTACATGCCCTTCCAAAAAGTCCCTCACCGCCTTTCTTGTACAGACCTCTTTAGTCCACAAAACAAACTACTTCCCTCATCTATGTTTACAGAACAGGACAATGAAAGATGGACCAAGACAAAAATAATGGTTTTGGAATCCATCTAAATTGTTTAATATGTGAGTACACATCTAACATTAGTCTAGGAAAATGAGAAAATTATGTATGGAGTATCAGGGGTCACTAATCAATCACAGAAGAAACTACAGAAAGTTCTATCACTTGACACAGAGGTTTTAATGAAACTGGTATGCTGTACCTTGACCAACAATGGAACACATTTCTTTTGCATGTTAGAAACAAACTGATGCATGGAGCCATCCTGTGGTAAAACATGCCAACTTCTTTAAGAGAGTCTACAAGAGACTCTTTGCATACTATGAATCCTGTCCACACTGCACACCTGTTGGTCAAATTCTACAGAATAACATCAGAACAAAATCATCTATCTGTTTGGATGGGCAAGAGTTTGCAATCTTCCTCTAGTAAGCACTTTTCAATGCAGCAGCATAAACAGTCTGAATGTTTAAGTCACATAAATGCAAATACATATAAACATATTTTAGGATCCTAAGTTCTTAAAATTTCCAAACTTACCCTTTATTGGGGTGAAGAAGTTAAAAAATGAATCATTAGGTACTTGTTTAGTAATTGTCCGAACTGTGCCTCGGCCCTTGTGTTTCTGTTTCTTCTTGATTGTTTTAACTGTAACATTTTTTCCTTTCTTCCAGTCAATGGTACACCTAGAGACAGCATGTGAGAAAAATAGCATTTTAACACAAGGCACCAGCAGAGTAGCACCACTGAGCAGCAGAGCAGCAACATCAAGGCCAAGATGGGTATCACTCTCTAGATAAAGCTGCTTGACAAAATATGAAGCACCATAGTCCTAGAGATGATGTATATGTTGGACAGGTCAAGTATTTCCCTAAATGAAAATGCTATACAAGTTTGTATTGGCAGAGTAATCACTGCCCCCACTCCACCCATAATTCAATACCTCTGGCCCAACAACTGGACTTCTGTAACCAAGGACAGGATTAAGCTATTCCAGAAAAAAATCTCACCAGTCAGACCATTAGAAAACAATACCTTATGTCTTTTAACTACAGGTCGAGGCAATGTCCATTTACCCTAAAATGCATGTCCAAATAGTGGCCAGGGAGAGGGATGTTTGAGCTCTCCAAAGAGCAGTGCTCAGATTGACCTGGCAGCCAAGCACATCAAGCTGAAAAGAGACTAATTTTCAGTTCCATTCTGCTGCTGTACAAACTGACATTCAATGGAAAGTCTCTCTCCATTCAAACAAGTTTTACCCAAAGCTGCACACAGCAATGAGTGAAGGGCAAACACAGCTAATTCTCCTATAATGGAAATAATGGTCTAGCAGTAACCCTTAAATGCCTCAAAAACATCTTGTCCTATAGACAGCTGGCCAAAGTCACCAGTTTTATACTTAACCTGCATAACAGGGCAGAGATATGTTTTCCTGCTCTACTTGTACCATATCTAATACCTTCCTCAGGAAACATCAACTGAAATCAAAGTTTTGACAAATCACCCATACAGGAAAGCATTCCTTTATAATACTTAAAAAGAAAATATTTTGCTGTAATGAACTAAAGTCTTCTTCAAAAAGGAGTAGTCTGTTACTTAGGCACAACTTTCACTAAACATCCAAGAAGACATTTTGCCTCACTGAAGGTGAATTCTGGATTCAAAAACCAACATGTAGAACTAAAAGCCAAGAGGTTTTGAGGTTGTCAGCATGCCTTCAAAAAAGCAAATATTTGGCATATCTTAAATGTGAGTTAGAAAACACCAAAAACCAAACCACCAAAACATATCCATGAAGGGGCAGGAAAAAAACCTAAAAACCAAATAATCACCAAGAGAAAAGAATACTTAGAAGCTAAGTACAAGAGCCATTTTTCATTTGTGTCAGCTCTGCTCTGGCCCTGGAATTTGGTTATAGAGCAGAGATCATGGATAGGAGACGAAGGGGTTAGCTTAGACGGAACGATTCTTTTAGCCCCAAAATCTTTAATGTGGTGCTCAACTCAGTAAACTTCCAGAACAGACATGAGAATTCACCACCCACAGCTGTTTTTTGAACATGTGTTGCAAACACAATAAAAATAAAATTAAAAAAAAATTGCCGCATTAGCCACAGCTGCCAGGATCAAACTGCATGGCCTTAATGTTCCAGCCTCAAAACAGGCTGAAAGAACACATGATAAACATGACCTATTCCTGCCTGATCGTAATAAACCAATTTCTGTTGGAATAAAAATTGCTGAGGAGATGACAAGAATTCAATAGAGTCCAAGGTTACTTATCAGACTGAGGAGGGGAGTAGTCTGTAAGAAGTAATGACAAAAAATAATTTACCCAATTATCTGATAATAAAAGGTTTGTTACCTCAATTAGAGAACTTTTAAATTTGAAAGGTGTTCAATTTAAAATGTACAATGTTAAAATAGATGTCCATCTATGCATCTGTTTCTTCTGCATGCTGAGACTAGCATCATGATCATCCCTACAAACACTCCCAGTTTTGAAGTCAGTAACAATTATATCTTTACTAATCATTATCACAATAAGCAAAAAAATAAGCATTTGTACTTCAGAAGCTTTTTTGAATTTCAGTTTTCCTTACCCCTCACAATCAACTATTTCAGGTCCTTCAAATGAAAAGGGATCTGTCTTGTCTGGCTCCGACTTCATCTTGTATGTTTTTGTCAGGACTGAATTAGAAAAGTAGTCATTGGGCCCAAAGTGGAACTCTAATGAGAAAGACTGGAAAAAATTTTATGTTAGCACTAACTTTCATCTACGGAATAGTGCATCAGCATAATTATCATTAATCAAACTCTGAAAATATGAAAATTTATAATTGGATGGAAAACATATTTCAAACTACAGCAGTAGCAGGAAATTATGAACATCAATGAATTTCAAATGTGTGAGAAGCTACAACAACCTTGGCTTAGATTCAGATTATAAACAGGTAATTAGTACATTTAATTCACCTTCACATTACAGAACTGCTGTCTTAAAAGCAACCTTAGGTATACTTTAACATTAGAACAACACCATGTGGTTCTACTGCTCCCCCAAGTCTGATCAATATCATGATCTTAAGAGAGTGCATCAGACTTTATTTCCAATTAAAGCACAATTTAGATTGCAGGAGTCTATTTAAACAGCACACTCCCTCAGGAACCAGAAGGGTTTTTTCCATTTGATAATAGAAAATCCTTGAAAAGGACACCGACTTCATAAACTGAATCCTACAACCAACATGTCTCAACAGTTTACAGCCCGAAGCAGGTGTTTCTGGTTATGTTTGAACCTCCTCTGGCACCCAAAAATTGTTTGCAGAGATTCAGTTTCTTACACGGAGAACAAAAAGCTCCAGTTACAGAAAACCACAGCATCCACAATGCATCAATTTTCAGATCTGTAAAGGTTTCTAAACTGCTTACACAATGCTATATATGCTCACTTTGCACTCAGGATCAACTATGTACGTCTTAAAGTACACCAAAACTCAAGCTTGTCTTGGAAAGGGGAAATAATAAAGGATAAAGGTTTTTGGCAGCATTGATTTAGTGACATGAAGGAGAAAAAAGTCTGCAGGTCAGCTCAGCACAACAGAAGGACTGAAAGCCAAAGCCTCCAACACCACTGCCCAGCCACTGCATGTGTAACAGTTACCTTAAATATCTGATTTACTCTCCCAGTAATATGCATTATGAATTAGCCCATAATCTGCCTACAAAAATTACATAACTGCTAAAAGACTGGCCCTGAATATGCTTCCCCAGGCATTCTTCAGACTCAGGCCAGAAAACTGTCTGTTATCACCAAGTCTGCCTTGCCATCCCCTTTCTCAAGGCTATTCATGCGCGGACAAGATAAATAACTCAGGAGACAGCCTTTTCATCACAGATATTTATCCCTCACTCATCTCCCAAGGCCCCTAATCTTCCTAAGACACCATCAATCTCCTCACATGACTCATGCCTGCTAAAAAAGTTGTCAAGGAGTGATGGAGACCAATGGCAACAGCAGCTTTCCCAATCCCCCCCCGTGCTCTCTGTTTAAGGACAGGAAGCCACTGGGACCCAGCAGTGCACTGGAATATCTGTGTTGACTTCACATTGGCTGTTTCAGCTTTCCTTCCCTTTAAAGCAACTCAAGACAGCTGCATGGTATGGAGGCTGTCTTCAGCTAAGGCTAATCTCTCTCTGGCAAGCATGCTCAGGGGAAGAGTTACAAACTTATCTTATCCACTACCAGTGACAAACAGTCATACCAAATAATCCCATAAACCATCACTGGGGCCATAAATAACCAACCAGTGGCACTACTTAGCATGCAGGATCCCAAGCGCTAGCAAGACAAAAATATCTGCACACACTGCATTAAGGTATTTCATTGTACACCTGCTAATTAGGAGACAAGAAGCTCCAAGCTCCACATAATATCTGAAGTCTTGAAATAACCTTTCCAATACTCTTTATTTGGACATCTCTGGGGTTTTTAAATCAATTACATTCTCATGAAGCTACAAAAAAAAAGAAAACTGCATTTTTTTAAGCTACTTAAGTTATACCTAGCTGCATCATCCAGGTCAGAATATGCTAGCTAAGGATCCTGATGTCCAAATAAATATGTAAATAGAAATTATATAAAATACATGTAAGTTTATCCATATGGTCATAAATAAATAAAAGTAAATAGGAATGGAGTCACTTATGCTTCATGCAGATAAAAGTTTCTATGTGCAGGCCATAACAAACAGAACTTTGAAGCACTTTATTGCAGTCAGGTAAATTCACTTTTGGAGTGCCATAACTACAATTAATTGTTTTGGGTCAACAGTAAATCAGAAAATTCCTAATTATCATGTATTTCTTTAGCAGCAAAACCTAATCCCCAGCAGAATTAGTGTATCTATGACACACTGGGTATGTGAAGTTTGTACAGGACAAAGCTACCACTGCTGCACCAATTTTCAACAAAGAATTGCAGATAGGGCAGTCACATACAGCTGCAGGACAGGTTTCACTAAAGCAGTTAGGAACACATCCTTTGTCTCCAAGTACAGAAGGGACATGGAGTTTGTCAGCCTTCCATTATTGGATTTAATGTAGCACTGGAATGGAACCTATTTACAGAAATATGCTGTCAAAAGGTTACGAACAGTGCAAGACCAGCTTAAGGAGTTCTCCAGCTTAAGGTACTGTAAAACAAAGCTGAATGAGAACACAAAAATGATGTAAGCAAAAAAACCCCTATTGCCATCTCATCCAAACGCCACTGAATAGATACGCTGCAAGATAAAACAGCCAACTTCTCAGAATACCTTGCTTTGTGCTTAGAAAATTCATTTTCTTCATAACCTCTCCCTAAGCCCTAGCAATCTTTAGAAACATAAATGTCAATTTTTCTCTGTCATACTACTTTCTTGCCTATTATCAGCTTGAGTGTTTCAGTACTAGTGGAATAAAGACCATAAGGAATAAAAAACGAAACCCAGAAGAACCCCAAACCAACTTGCTATTAACCATTAAAAGCTCTTCTGAGAAAGTCCTTCCATCTTTCTTATGTGAATCTTCAATGATGGTTGTCTTTCATTTATTTCAGGCATAATCAGAAGACCATTACTCCATAAGGCAAAACAAAAAATACCAAATATAAGAAAAAAGTCACAATGACAAAATTTAAAGAAAGTATGTGTAGGCTCAAATTCCATCCTTCTCCCTGCCTCCCCTTCAAAGGGAGTTCAAGGAATAAGTATAGTCTGCATAAACTGAATAAGCAGTAGAACATCTTGAATGTCTTTTCAACAAACACAGTATCTGTTTCTGTACATCAAACTTAAACAAGAAAAAATTTCCAAAAATAAAAAAAGTAGTACTTAAAAAAATACTCACGACGTACACTTTTAAAATACTGTCTAATATATGTTCTATTCTTTTCAACGGGTACAGTATTGATAATCATTGTCTTTGATTAGTATTACCAAGTCACATCTCTTTTGCTAAAAATACTTGATAACCAGAATTTTCCCCACAATTCATTTTCAAATCAAAAGCAGTCATGTAATTGTAATTACTAAGAGCAGCTACACTTGAATTTGAGAGAGAAAAAGAAAGCAAAAACTAGACAGAATTGGGCCAGAATTTTAAACTAGAAACTACAGTAATGTCAGAGCTGTCCCGGCTAAGAATGAAAGAGTAAAGAGTCGGGAAAGCTGAAGATAAATCTTTCAAAGGCAAAGCATGAAAATAATAGCTTAGGAAGAAACCTCTCCCACACACACTACAGCCAAAGAGAGCTGAATGAATATTTTGGAATGCTGCTCACTTCATTACAACAGTCTTCATGAGAAACAAGCAGAGAAAACTCACCATAGGTTGACCTGGTTCAGAAAACTTAACTTTAATATCCTGCAGATGTTTCAAGATAGGTTCATCATACTCCTAAGCAGAAAAAAAGTAAAATCTAATTCAGCACAAACTATTTAGAAAAACAGTCTCTCCTTAAGAAAGAACCAAACCTTGAAACTAATTCAACAATCTCAGCTAAAGTAAAGATCTGGATCTAAATTTCTTAATCATAGTTGCAAACTCTATGTGCCAAATTCTCAGCATTTTAGGGCTCATCTTCAGTAAACAAAGCTGCTAGCATATATTAGTGAAGATACAGTAACTTCATTCAGGGTATTTATTACCAGTCAGATTCACAGGAAGACAGGCTCCAGGGAATTCTTCTTTAACAGCATTAAAAGCCACTAATACAAGCACAGAAATAAGTAGCTAAGCTATTTAACATGAGTTCAACCAATCCACACGTATTCTTATAACACTGCAAAAATAATCCTTTATGGATTAAACTAAAAATCCTTGTCCATCATTTCAAGCATCT
This sequence comes from Leptocoma aspasia, assembly GCA_013399835.1. NCBI lineage: Eukaryota > Metazoa > Chordata > Aves > Passeriformes > Nectariniidae > Leptocoma > Leptocoma aspasia. The sequence goes on along the minus strand of VXAX01005444.1, from coordinate 434,052 downwards.
TTAGGGATTCCAAAGACTCAAAAGATTTGGTGTCTCACACCAAAGGATTGACTCACACTCCACAAGGATTGACTATTAATGGGAAAAACAGCAATTCATTCAACACAACAGAAGTTGTTCATTTCAGAGCAGAAACTTACTTGTACTAATTCACTTAGCATATCTACATTCCTAAAGATAGTAAACCAGAAGTCTGGAATTCCTTTAACATTTGTCTCTTCTGCTTTTTCATCTATTACCACTGCATTTTTCAGGTCTCCCTGGGAAAGAAATACAGAAACAGCTGAGAAATTAAGTTGGGACTTCTTAGTATATTTAATAAACAGAGACAGAAGTACAAAACAATTGCCATCTCTGAAGCTGTATTTAAGGAACATTTGAAATCTGTTTTTTTTTTCCTCTGCAAATCAAGTTAAGAGATACAAGGTTTATTTACACAACTGAACATATACACAATTCACATTTACTTTCAACTCATTTGAAATTCTTCTATATGAAGACTAAATAGACCAAGTGTCTGCTTCACTGATTTAACAAACAGAAGTAATTAAAACACTATCTTTCTTCAAACAGAAAAAAAAATATGAATGCATTTCTATTTCTCTATTAATCTCACTTCTGCAGCTCCATAAGCCACCTATGGTGTTTTACCTAAAAAATTAAAATTTAATTTTGCCTTCTGAAATGCTGTTTTAGCTTCCCCATTTGCAGAATGCTTGTAAAGTTGTTTTTCACAGGTATTTTTCATTATTACGCTGTGTCTAATTATTACTATTTTGGGAAACAGGATGTCCTCCACATAACTGATGTCAAATCTTATAAAAAAGAAGAACTAGGAAGTAATTTCTCAATCCTAAACCACCCTGGAAATTCAGTCTGAATTAGCTGCACCTTTCCTTTTACACCACTAGATAGCAGCAGATATTTAAGATGTTTCTGGCAGTTGCTTGGGTTATGATGAGCCAAGAATATGAAGCTGCAATTTATTTCCCATCTACACGTTTCTGATTTTATTCTGTGGAATATGGCCTGTCAATGCTGTATTTACACAGAGCCTAAGGAATGTTTTTTGCTCACACACATGGAGCACTGTGTCATACTAAATCTCAGGAGCTCAGTAAAAACAAACAGAACAATTCACTTTGAATACAAAACAGCATCCAAAAAAAAACCTAAAAGAAATCAGGCTAAGGAAAAAATGCAAAGAAAACCTGACAGAATGGAAAGCAGAGTTTTCTAAGTAGGTCACTTTTCTGAGACAAAGCCTGAGCACACATCTCCAGAAATGATGCTGGGCCCACAGACTATATTATGCCTCCTAAATCTAGAGAGCTCCTACTCAATAGACAAGTAGGAATCCACCAGCCAAGCAGACATTTTATTAACTCAATTCTATTTTATGACTGTGGGACAAGTGTCTCACCTGCATTTATGAAAATGAAAGCTAATGATGTCCCCCAAAATAATGGAGACAGGCAGAGAACCAACCAGTCTTTTATTACCTTAGGGTTTCATGTAGCACTGGAATGGAACCCATTAGCAGGGAGGTGCTGTTAACAGGTTACGAACAGTGCCAAAGGCAACTCCTCAATTCCCTCAAGTCACAAATCTGAAAAAAGGCTACACTAATGGTGTAGAAGCTTTCACTGGACATAAAAGTGTATTCATCACAAGAACAATCACTGACAGAAAAGTTCTTTCAATGGCAAGAACAAGAATTTAACTCTGACAATCTGATATATCCATAGTAGATGACCCAGGTTATACTCACAGCCAGTTTTTCTTCATCCTCATTTTCACTGTGCCATTCTGACTCTGCATCTGTGGGTTCAGCTTCTCCATTAATAAACTCTCTTCTCTGTGTTAAAAAAACCAAAAATGTAATTGAAGAAGTAAAATTAGACATATACAACCAGAACAGACAGGAACAAAGAAATAAAAATTATATGAGTAATTTTCCTACCTTATCAAAAAGAGGTTGATAGAGTGCTGCATATTTTCTCTCTAAGTCATGTACTTCTTCATAGAATTTAGCTTCTATATGGGCACATTTCACCTGGAGCTTTTTCAAGGCATCAATTCTTCTTATCACTGCTTTTGGAAAACTAAAAATCAAAATTATTTAAGGTTAAAAGTTAGTTGCCTCAGAATTATTTCACATATGACTGAGAAATAGGTTGCTTATAACTACATGCAATTTTTAAATAAAGGGCTTATGTCAAACATACATGTTTCTCCAAAACCTATTTCAAAAAGTCAAAAGAATCCTCTCCTACCCAAGTTGTTCTCAAAGGTGTTATCTTCTGTTCCATTCCCTGGGGCCACTACCCTCCCCGTGTAGTTCAGAGATCTGAAATTAATATCTTTGTTTACACCTAGACTTTGAGACTAAATTTGTGTTGATCCATCTATGAAAAGTAAGAACTGTGCATTCTACAGGAGAAAGCTTTGATTCATGCGTCATAACTCGTAAAGCACACACTGCCCATCTGCACTTTAAATTACTAAACATTTAGACACAGTCATGTTAAAAGATCTCTTTATAGAACTTGGGTATTTTCTAAAAAGAGGTCTACAGCTATTCTCAGTCAAGAAATAAAAGCGTAAGTATTTACTAAAGGCAGTATTTAAATCTACTTTACAGTCAATATAAAACTAAGCTTCAAACTAGGGATATACAGGTCCTGAAATTTCCATTACATCCAGGACAGCAATCTCACAGAAATCATCAGTCAATGTAGCACATACCCTGTCAGAATAAGGGGCACAGAACCAAGGAGAGGAGGGGAGTTATTTCTATCCAAAACAAGAAATGGCCATGGTAAACATCGAACGGGACAAAATTCTGTTTGCAAGTTTGCATGAGGTAACACTTCACTCTTCCTTCCAGAAGTAAGACACTATGAATCACAGGTTAAGGAAACAATTTTTCTTAGTGAATCCTTTATTCTAATTTTCTACCTTAATTACAGAGTAATAATATTCTATTATGCCTTCAGTCTTTCAGGAATTTTATCATGCCCAGGACTTACGTTTCAATATAACTTGATGGAGTAAGTGATGTGTTGTCAAGACGTTCCTGAAGAGCTGCCAGGACCTGCGGATTTTGCATCACTTGGTCTGCCAGCTTTTCTATGAAGACAGAAAACCCCTTTTAAACAAATTTGCATAGCTTTATAGTGCTTTTGTCATACTGTGTCTTACAGCAGTCACAGTAAAAATACTCACCATTTTCACACCTCAAATAACACCACTGTTACTTGAGGTGTAAAAATAGTGATTATTTTACTGCTAACACAAACAATTACTTCAGGACCAGATTTCAGGAATATAAAGTTGGATAATGATAGAAAAAGCACTTTTCTCTTTGTAATTCTATCAGTTGCTTTTACAAGCAAGTAGTACCTTGACAACATAGGCAAATTTCCTGTCTTCCCTTTATGTAAGAAAGTACAAAACAGAAATTTTCTATCCTTCTGTACTAGCTGTACCTTAAAAGCCACATATAAATTTACAGGAGAACTACTGAATTATACTTCCAACACATCTGTTTTCCAGTTAGTGTGACTCCTGAAAAAACCCTTCCAACTTTGTGTACTGTACAATAAGCAGCATAGCACTGTGACCTTGACAAAACTACTAGTTTTTTACCTCAAGATGATTTTACAATCTGTAAGATTCCTCAACCATCACAACACTTCCCAGAAGATTACTTTTACAGGAGATCAGATCTAAAATGCTTCTGGTTAGGTGCTAAAAACCTTTCCTAATAACCATGCGCAGTGTCATGGAGTGAAGACTTTTGCTTTGCACATATTTCCATTCTTTCTCAGTGCTCTTTTCCCCAGACATTAAAAACACAATAAATGCACAGCACACACGAACATGGTGAAGCTTTTATATGCTTGTGTTTGTGTGTGGCTTTATTTTTTTATTTATTTGGGATTGTGTTGCTGTTTTTTCTCAATGCAACTTGACTTTAAAAATTATTCAATGGTGTCTACCAGCTCTCATGTGACTTCCAATTGCCAGTCACAAAGGATTTCTTAAAAAAAAAGGCAATGAGGGAGACCTAAAGAACATTCAGTGACCACATATACGAAGCATATTTCACTATGACTTACAAATTTGAGTGTTTGTAGAAATAATGGAGCTGTAGCTTTTCTGCACACAGAAGTATTAATTTGAAAAACACTACTCAGCAGTTACCTGTAGACCTTGCTAATGGAGAGTAAAAACTACCAAGACACATTCTGAAAGATGCACTTTCTGAGAAACAAGACAGTAAAGAACTAGCATACAAACAGAACTGCTCATTTTGATAATTATGCTGACAAAGAATACATGTTGTTACAAGCCAGTCTTTGCAGGCCCTATTGCAAGGGTCTAGTGGGTCATTTCAGGCAATGGTAAAGCATCACAGTCACAACATATACAAAAATAAAGCCTTCACTCTGGTTTTGGCTGCAATAAACATGGAAAACATCAAAAAGTGAACAGTTAGTCTAAAAGCCATTGTTTTGCTTCCAGCTGTGAGCACATCTTCAGTTTTGACTGTAAAGGCTTGTTCCACTTCTGTAACATCACCTACTACTATGTATTTCTTACCTTTTTTGTTGCTTGCATTTTTAGCAGCCTCCAGAGAATCTGAAGCAGTATCTTCTGCTTTACTAAAAGAATTCAAAGGGTAACATATTAAAATAGCATCACATTACACAAGTGTCAGCATTTAAGAACAAGTTATTCTGAATTTTTGGTTTACTATGGACATGTTTTATAGACAAGTATGCCAATAAAAGACACAAAAAGTGTCTTCAAGCTTGTGAAAACTCTAAAATTTGGATATGAAGCTAGATCAAAGATGAAAAGAATGCAAAGGTAAGGCCAAAAAAAAAGAAACAAACCAATCTCAAAACAAAACATAACAAGCCCAAAACAAAAACCTTTGACAGATAAATTCATCTCATTAAGTGAATGGCTGGCCATTCATGTGTGTGTTTCACTCTGTGAATCATGTGGCCATTCACTCTGCACAGGAAAATGTTACTACTCACAGATGAAAATATGAGACAGTGTAAGTGATGAAGAAAAACATGAGAAAGGATGTAGGTATGAAAGGAAGATGAACAAGAGATAAAAGCTCTGTTTCCAACTTCTCTAAAAAGCTGTTTTGATAAAAACATTCACTCCTATTCTAAAAGAGATGTCCCTGGCCTCCCCATCTCCCTGCTGCAATGTCTTCCATCCCACTTCCAGCACTGGAGCAGGAGAGGGCCCAGCATGAGTCAACAGCCAGCCACTATTCCCTGTGCTCCCTGCCAGTTTAGAGGTCACAAAATGCACACTGGATATTGCTGAAATCAACCATAATTCACACAGAAAACCAGAAGAAATATCACATATGCAAATGGGTATTATCAGGTACTGCACAGACCAGCTTATCCAGCACTGCACGCCTCACAAGAGCAGCAGCACATATGGATTTGCAGCAGTTCCACAGAAATACTGTATGTTCAAAAAACACTACATAAACTAAAAAAAAAAGTGCCTTTTGCACACTTAAATTACACAGATTAGAGAAACACTAAGGCTCTTCAGTTCTTTACAGCATTTAGAAAAATATTACCATTTTATTCTTATCCAAGCCTGGTAATCCACTCTTTACAGGTTAAAAAAGACACCAACAAAAACCTCATCACAGAACACCAGATATACAGTTAGTTGTATATAGTTAGTTGGCTCTAACTACCTTGATTTAATTTCAGGAAAACAGTCCAACATACCTGTTATCTGCCATCTGTGTGCCTGTATCCACCTGCAAGTTGAAAAGTAGTGTTTAAAAATACTTGAACAGTGATTTATTTACCTCAACAGAAGATGAAAATAGAACAGGTTGTTGTTTAAAACCTCACCACAAATTAACAGCTGCTGGTTTTTCTATGGAATTCAACATGCATAATCCCTCACAGTAAACTAAACAGCTACCACAATACCCAACTCAAACTGAAACTGGCTCAGTTTTTGAAGTCTGTCAGGTGGTTTAACCCTCCTAGAACTTGTTTTTTCTGTTAAATACTCCAGATACTAATGAATGTCTACCCAATCATGGGTCTTCAGTCTGAAAGTAAGTGCCACAGTTTCCCAGATTAGCTCAGCATTCTATATAAAAAAA